>JAOTQR010118623.1:0-24366 GCA_025774065.1 Solanum ossicruentum | reverse complement strand
GAATCAAGAGAGAGAGATATATATGGAAAATAAATCAAGAGAGAGATAGAGATCAGAGAATAGAGAGATTAAATACTTTTGTAATACCCTCATATTTCTTCATCATAGTGATATCATCGGTTGTTCCCGTGGTTTTTTTTCGAAAGGGTTTTCCACGTTAAATCCTTGTGTTCTCATTTTTATTTTTCTGCTCATATTTCTTTTCTTTATCGTCGATATAATTATAACATGGCATATAATGTGGTAGATAACATGCATCTAGCAACTAAACATGTCTCTAATTTTCTTAAAGCAGGAATAGAATCTAATCAAATCGAACTTGAATAAGGGAATCAAATTTGGCATGCGAATTCAGTTAGTATTTAGTAGGCATTTTACATCACAATGAAATTCAGGAAATAAAATAAAAGCCCATAAAATAATTTCTAGATAATAATTCAACTATTGTTCTATTAACATTTAAAATCAACGAATTATACAGATGACTAGGAAGCACCATACCAAAGAATCAAATATGCTCCAAGAAAACATAGTACACAAGTGACAACTTCACTTCCAACTCAAAATATATTGGATAACAACAACAAAATCAATTGTTTCTCGAACTAGATATTAGTCATTGTCTGTTTAATTAGAAGTTCTTGAAATTGGCAAGAATTTCATATAGAAGCATTGTGAGGTTAACTTTCTCAATTCAAACTTTTATGGACTTTTCCATTCCTCAACGGGCATAAGGAAGGAAGATCCTTTATCTCATTCTCTCTTTGTCATTGGAACAGAATTTCATTCATGTGAAGTGATTGTGGCAATAATAAGTTCTTTTTCTATAGCTAGAGCTGCCTTGTCACGTAATGATTTTCTTATGTGATGAGCTGATTGTGTTTTCACATGCACAATTTTTTTTAACAAATAGGGAAATTTTATTAAAACAGTTATCAGTTACACAAACTCATTTGGACCTAGTGCCCAAATCTAAAATAACAAAACAAAAAGGCCCATTCCTAAACGAGGAGATCCGACCCATTAAAACACTCACATAACGCTAGATAGACTTGCTACCATGTAGGGTTTCCTATTTGATTTCCATTCCATTTCTAGAATACTCCCATTTCCAAATGTTGCCGCCTTAGGGAAACCCAATGCTTCACTTCGTGTGCTCTTCTTTGGATCTCCGACTTTATTCATCCTATTCTTCTACATGGATGCTTCTACATCAGCTATCAAAGAGTAAGATTTTCACTTTCTCAAATTCCTCTTTTATGACATTTTTTTTAATGAACTTTGGACGGTTGGCCCGTTTTATTCATAATAATAATGAGGAAAGGGCTTAGATGTGTCCAAATACAAAAAGTCCATCACAAAAAAAGACCCAACAAGAAAAAGCCCCAACGCGGCCCAATTCTACACCGCCTTCACTGAAATAAAAGAGTAGTGGAGAAGCCAAGGTTTCCGAAAATGGCCTTGCAGCTTCTTCTACTCTCACTCAATCGGCAATGCTATCTCTTTGGCTCCCTAACTGCCGTTTTCAGCTCAAAGTTCTGTGGGTCAGCAACTATCCCCATGTGATGTCTCCGATGGTTTTGTCGTTCAACTCTCAAAGGTAAGCACTCTTCCGTCTTCTGTTCTTCCTTATTCGAAGGTTGCTCCATCAAAATCTTTTGTGACATCTCACTCTCTGTTTTGTCAAATCTGTTCTCAGGTATCTCACGATGTTGTCTCCTCTTTTTGATGCTGGATCTACGTATTGGGGGTTCATTCTTCACTTGGTAAGAGGAACAAATCCGCTCTCCTTATCCTTTGCTATTTCTACTCGTATGCTGACTTTCCCTTTTTTTCGATTAGGTGGTGTAGACATGGAGTGCTTCAGTCCACCACACCCAAACAATTGAAGAAAGTTTCTTCCAGGTTTCCAGTTCCAAATCTGTCCTCTTGCATTGCTGAGTCCTTTTTTGTTGGCTGAATGTTCATAGGGTAGATAGAGGTCCATTTGTTTTGTATTCTTGCTGGCTTTGTGTGTGTTTGTGTGTGTGTGTATGTGTGTGTGTGTGTGTGTGTGTGTATATATATATATGTTTTATGGAAAACCTAGCTATAGCCTCCCTTCCCATTTTTTCCCCTGCAACGGCGATATTCTCAAGTAGGGACTCTGCAACTTATCACTATTAATTTTCCTGCTCTCTATATCCATGCTTTGTTCTCAAATGCACACGAATAGTCCTTAATGCTTATTATGTTTAACCACCAACCCAATTTTTACCTTTTCTTTTGCATTTATTGTCGCATGCAAACTACATTATTTTCATTGTTACTAAAGCATGTTTTATGGACATTATAGAGAGTTGTCTATCATATACATTGAATGTAGAATATGTTAATATATGAAAGTACCATTCTTCGGTGGAATCTCTTGCACATTTATAGAGAGGTTTCTATGTTATATACCTGATAACTTATTCTTGACTGTTACTACTGCTTTTAAATATCTTTGATTGAACGTTTTATGCTAAATATTATGTATTTTGCTTGGTCCTTGGTAAAAATTATCTTCCAATGATAGTTTTTCTATGATTAATTATGTCTATGATGCATTCCAAACTATCTAATCTTTGATGGTAACAAATCTAACGAGGGATATAGAACATTTCATTAGCAATAGATTAAGTTACCAATATGTTATATGATAAATGCTTCTTCTATTTATATTCTTTTCACTGCCTGGTGTTTGAGCAGTTGTTGACCTCTTTATTGTTTCCAGTCGATAAGTTTCAGTAGCTAATAAATGATGTGAGCAGAGTGCATTATATTTTTGTATATTAAATGTGGCAGAGTGCATTGGTTGTTTACTAGAGCTACTTCTGCATTTCTATGATTGTCAATACAAATATTTTGTTGCATTAGAAGGAAATAAAATACATAACATGGTTTGAGTAATAGTAGCGAAACATAGAGTTATGCTTAATTAATTATATATCTTTGAATCCTTGTTCCATAAAACTAGATATGTTAAAAGTTATTAAATGGACTTCTACACTTCTCTGTTTTGCAATCTTCTTTAGCAACTTTTTCTTTAGTACTCTATCTTTATGAGAGTGTTTTAATTACATCCTTCCTATTATGTGTGTTGGTCATAGCTCATTGCTTGATATTTTGTACCATCAAAAAATTTGATTCTTACTTTTTCTACTTTTTACTTGCGACTTGTCATACTATCCGTTGGCATGTGCAAAGTCTTAACAGAAAGAGTTGCACAATAATTTCTTTGTTATAAGTGCATAAAAAAGAAAACATCTCATGAGAGTTAATTGTGCTAAAATCTTACAGGTTATTAATCTATTCGTTATTGATTGTTAAAGATCAGAATGGTTAATGTTGCCCTCTCTAAGTTTTGTAATATATGATGCTTCTCATCCAAAGGTATGTTCTTTCAGGCATTACTTCTTAGATCATAATATTGAGTATAATGATGTGTGACAAGTAAATGGTGTAGTAAATTTTGAGACATTAAAATTTTTACGAAAAAGAATAGAAATGAATGGGGGAAGTAGTAATTGACACATTTATTTTTTATTGTTAATAATATTAATAATAAATAAGTTACTACAAATGTAGTGAAAATTTTCCAAAAAAATTATTGAAAAGATGATAAATAAGCTCCTTGGCCAAAAAGAGGTGTCACATCACTTTTCGTTTATGAAATTAGCATGCTTTAATTGTTTTGTTTCATCATTAGATATTATTCCTTATGGCCTTCTACAACATCTAAGACATTTTATTTCATTTCTATGGGTTATATTTAGAAAGTCACAAGTAATTATGTTTTAAGATATTAGGGAATAAGAATTTTTCGCATGACTTTCTTTGACTTCAGCAACATAATCTATGTTACTAACCAAGGATATGAAATATCACTATTCATTAAGTCCTTATTTGCTTCACGTAGCTTGGCCAGCTCAGGTAACTTTGCAATGTACTTCTCCATTTGCTTTGGCAGTTCGAGGATAAATTTTTTTCTCAAGTGTGATATCTATTCCCAATGTTTGTGTCTTCTATCTTCGTTAGCTATTGTGATTATATTCTCCCTATCTTACACAAACTCTTCCATTTTTTTGTCTTGATCTTTGATAAATTTGGAACTCTCTCTTTGCAGACTCATTGATCCTCAACAGTTAAGGAAGCATTTACCAAAGATTGTTTGATCACATCCCCCTCTCCTTTTCTGTTGTTACCTCCTCAACAGTCCTATCATCTTAAATAATTTTGCATTAATCCTTGAATAATATCTCTTGGTACTTCATTTCTTCCTCATTCTGATTATAGTGCATCTTTACTTTTATCCTAATAATGATCTTGTTTTCTTCCACTGTCTAATGGTGGCTTGCTTTTAGAACCACATGAGTAGTTGATTATCCTTTGACATCTGTATCGTTGGATTCCAAACAGTTTCTTTATAAGACTCCATCTCATACTTCAATCTTGATTTCTCATACGAATGCTTGTTGAAGTTTTCTTATTTTTATTTATAACCATAAAGATTATGCTTCCCCAAGGATAAAAGCGAATGGGTTATGTTCCCAGAAATATCAACTCTTCTTTTCATAGAAAATTGCTCAATGAATAGTAGAGCCTCCATGTATCCCATCACAGTGGCCTCAAAAACCAATGCACTGATGTCACAATGGAATCATGAACACTTTGACTATGAAAAATCCTTGAAAGTAGCATAAGAGGTGAAATGTCTCATAATTCCTGATTTCTCATCCAATCCACTTCTCATTATCATTTTTCTAAAGAGTCATTTTCATAATAATCACCATTCGGAGTCATCCTACTTTCTTATCTTTGAATTCGATGCCATCCCATCCTCCACACACCTTACCTGGATGTATAATAGAAGTTCCCCTATGATGCAGCTCTTCCCCCAAAAATTTGAGTGAGCTATTTTTTTGTGATACACCAATGAGTGCAACCCTATAAATCACGGAATTCACTTGAACTTTTGGAGTTTGAGCTGCATTACAGGGAAACTTATGTTGTACCTTTAATTTAGATGTTTGGAAGATGACAAGGGATCAAATTCAAAGATTAGAAAGTAATGCGGCCATCGATGGTGATTATCATGTACCCAATGCTTGAGAAAAATTATAATGAAAAGTGGTTTGCATGACTATTTCAGCTCTTGTGTTGCTTCCAAGTATGTTTGGCATTCATATGGTCCACTACACCATCTTGGCATCAGTGTATTGGTTATTGAGGTGACAATCATGAGATATATGATGCTCTGCTACTCCTTGAACTATTTTCAGATACAGAAAGAGATAGGGTTGGGAAGTGTAAGATTTATGGTTACATAAAATAAGAGACATATACAACTTCAACAGCATGCACTCAAATGAGAAATCAAGGTTGACATCTGAGATGAGGTCGTATAAAGAAAATGTTTGGAATCTAATGCAAACGCTAGATGATAATTAGCAGCGCATGTGATTCAAGAAAGAAGTCCTTAAGAATCATAAAAAATAAAAACCTAATACTCTTGAAGTCTCTTTGTATGGTGAGTGCAATAAATCATCAGGCAATGGATGAGAACTAGATGATTAGGTTGGATACAAAATTCATTAGGAGAAGCTTGAGGAAGAGTTGGAGTATCAAGAGTAATTTTTACAAGGATCAGTTCAAAATTATTTACGATGACAAGTATTATCAAGAGTATTTTTACAAGGATCCGTTCAAAATTATTTACGATGACAGAGGTATTGTAGAAGACAAAATATAGCTGAGGCAATGCGAGTTGATCAAATAATCTTTTGTAAAAGCTTCCTCAACTGTTGAGGATCTATGTCAAGACACTGAAAGTTGCAAAATTTATCAAACTTCAAGACAAAGAAATTGAAGAGTTCTTGTAAGAGAGGGAGAATATGACCATAAAAGATATAAGAGAGGGAGAATATGACCATAAAAGATATGATGAAAAGTTATGTAAATGCAGGGAAGAGGTGATTGCACTTTTGTTTTTGGTGGTTTTTACGTTGTATTATAGTAAATTTTATTTTTGTTCTGAGTTGATTATCTCTTGTGATTCCATATTGTCTGAAATTCTAGTCATATAACTAGAAGGGATAGAAACTAATCATATAACTGAACTACTCTAGCAAATACGAAAAGGGATCTGAAGCAAAAAATGAGTTAATGAATATTGAGATTCTAGAGCCTTGCTCATGCAGGCTAGTAACACAGAGTACGTAATTGAAGTCAGAGAAAGCCATGCAGATGATTCTTAAAATATGATTTTTATCAAATCGCAAAGATAACATTTTTAGGAATGAGTCGAAAGATTTCAAATTAAGATTTTCAGAAGTGCTATAGAAAGACATAAGACAAGCTAATTTCTAATATTAGTATGGTAGATAACATGCATCTAGCAACTAAACATGTCTCCAAATTTCTTAATGTAGAAATTAAGTCTGACTAGATCTACATTGAATAAGGAAATCAATTTTTGCATGCAAATTCAGTTAGTACTTAGTAGGCTTTTTATATCACAATGAAATTCAGGAAATAGAATAAAATCCCATAAAAAGGTTTCTCGATAATAATTCAACCATTGTTTTGTTAACATTTAAAATCAATAAATTATAAGAATGACTAGAAAGTAACTTACACAACTTCACCTCGAACTTGAGATCACTGGATGTCAATAGGAGAATCAATTGTCTCATGAACCTCATATTAGTCGTTGTCAGCTTAATTTGGAGTACTTGAAATTTGCAAGAATTTCATATTGGCTAATCTGCTCAATTCAACCTCTTATGGACTTTTTCATTCATGAAGGGGTCTAAAGATCCTTTATCTCTGTCTCTCTTTGTCATTGGTACAAAATTTCATTCATGTGAATGTAATGGATTCAATACTAAGTAATAGATTTCTGTGATATGTACCTGATAACCTATTTTGGCCTGTTACTAGTGCTTTTTATGTTGTCTTTGAGTGAATTTTTTATGCTAAATATTATGTATTTTTCTTGGTCATTTGTAAAAATTAGCTTTAAATGATAGTTCTTCTAATATTAATTATGTCATTGAGGCATTCCAAAAATATTTTATCTTAGAATATTAACGAATCCAACGAGGGATATGGAACATTTCAGTAGCAACGAATAAATTTACCGATAGAATATATGATAAATGCTCCGTCTACTTGTATTCTTGCCATTACCTAGTCTTTTGAACAGTTGACTTATCAGTTGATTTTACTTGACAAATTTTAGTAGCTAATAAGTGATGTGAGCAGAGTGCATTATACATTTGTATATTAAATAAGGCAGATTGCATTGGTGGTTAACAACTGCCACTTTTGCATTTCTATGATTGTAAATACATATTAGAAGGAAATAAAATACATAACATGATTTGAGTATATTAGTAGCAAAATAGAGAATTATGCTTCGCTAATTATATATCTTCGGCGTCTTGGAACTCAAACGACTGGCCCAATCTACACGGGCCCAATATAGATCGTAGAAGCTTCTACGACACATAGTTGGGTCCGTAGAGTTTGAGATACAAAATTTTGTTATGATTCAAAAATGAACGTGATAACACTTGTTCAATCTCATCAGAACAAGTCAGTCTTAATTGAAAGGGAAAATAAACATAACGCACGGGAGTAATTAAATAGAGTAGATAACTAAAACTAAAAATTTCAATAAACTTAAATACCATCCAAGGATTGGTTGTCACGTATACCAGTCATTAGCAATACAGAAAATTAAAGAAATACAAGTCCAAACTATCTTTCTTCTTGAGTAGAACAAAGCACAGAAGAAATAGGAACAAGAGAGTCAACCAGATGATAACAACTATCTCTCTAGGTATCCTGGGAAGCCTTGGATAATTAAGAGAAATACTATTCATTGTTCGGGCTTACATCCTACACAAGTGTAGAAGCAAGGGGAGTTTACCAAATACAATGTGGTACCTAGCAAATCAATTAACAAAACAAAGTAAGTCTAATAGAATACAAAAACTCCTTTTGTCCCAATCATCCTTCATGATTACAACCTGCACAAAAGTCAGTCCAGCCCAGCAACACGTAATAATAAAGATTATTTCACAATATCAAAATTTTAAAGCACAAGCTACAATTCACAAGAGATAACGCAATCAATTACAAGAATGACATCATGCTATGCAATAATATGCAATGACGAGATGCAATGTTTATGCAATAATCATCGGCAATAACCTCAGCATCACATCATCACTGATAATATCTCAACATCACATCATCTCTGGTAAAGACCTTGACATAATATTATCATTGGCAAAGACCTCGGTATCACAAAAGATTTCAACATCATAATTCGTCGGCAAAGACCTCAGCATTACAATATCACAAGTAAATATTTCAATATCATAATTTCACCGGCAAAGACCCGGCATCATATCTCGATCGGTATAATCTCGGCCCCAATTGTTATCATCTTACTCATATTCATATCCAAAACCGATGCAAATATGTGTGACATGGAATGAATGCGCATGAGATGAACTTCACAAACAAATCCACTCGTAATCACCAATCACAATATTATATCTCGAAAAATATAGAATTCTCATCACTTAATCACATTTTTTAATTCAAGTAACACATCATCTCACATTCATATCTGAATCACCCCATTTCTTATAATATTAGAATATTTCATGTATCACACATAGGAGAAAGGATAATTTGAGAATTCTACAAGAATTACAAAGTTTTGAAAATCTACTTGCTTTAGTCGAATCATGATCAATTAAACACTTGAGCTTTTTCCTTTAGAATGGAATCCGTAGCATCAGGATCTAGTCAAATAAATTATTACCATAAGATTATCAAACTAAAAACTCAAAAATCTATAGTCAAGTTCTCAAATTTTAAGCTTAGGATTAAGTCTTTATTTCTCTACATACCATACATTTAAGAAAATTCACATAATATAATACATCTAATATTTTATCTTCCAATGTCTAAATTTAAATCATAATATACCAAGCAAGAAATAACAATAATTAAAACGTGGCAGTAACCACTACATGCCTCAACATCCCAATAGTTTATAATATTACCCCACTTTGTCCATCCTTAACAAATCATTTTCCATTAAAATGATATACATACAAAACAATAATTACCAAATAACCACCAAACCCACATTATTTACTAATAATTCTTCTACCCATGTTTCTATTCCACAATTCTATACTTAATGCTTTAATGTAAACATATCTATAGGTCCTCAACGATTCACTATTCTCCCCACTTTCTTAAATTATAAGGAAGCAATTACAGATCATACACATGTATAACCATGACTATACAAACCACCCAAATCCTAACAACAAAGGATAAAACTTAAGATTTCCCACCTAAAAATCCAATTCCATAGTAATTCTCAAAATTTTTAAATATAGGATTTAACCTTAAATCCTTTAAATAATATAGTTCTAATGGTTATTCATATAATACGAACCCTTAATATTAATACAAAAATATATATATTTTTATACCTATTCGAAGTTAGACATACAACTACGTAATAAGTTCGTCCAAACAAAGAACTAAAAGCACTGGACAGAAGAATACCAAAGCACGAGAACCAAAAACATTGGATAAAGGGTCATAATAAAGGAGAGACATATATGTTAACAAACTAAAGCTATTATAGTACAAGATACATAAGCAAATTAGAGGATTACCTCTTATGGTTTGTCACAATTTGGAGAATTATGTTAGCCTCATGTCGTCACTTCGTTCCCAGATCACCTCTCTTTTCTAACTTGATTATGAAGCATTAAGGTGATAGGTATATATACTATCCTAGTGTTATAGTGCAACCATAAAATAATTCCCATAATGGGAATAATAATTACAAGATATAATATCACCACTCAAGGTTGTCTCTTATCAATTAGTGAACGAATCTTTATAACAATGTAGGTGCGAAAGCCTTGGATTCCACTTAGTGTTATCATTATTTTTTCTCTACTAAAAGCTTTTCTTAAGCGAAAGTAATGATAAAAAATCCAACAAGTCTTGCCCCCTTCAAGATATTAATTTCTCATTCTACAAGTTACCTAAAATAATACGTAGTCTTAATTATTGAATAATTTGAAATATCCATTAAAATTTTTACGAGAAAGATGTTTTAAGCAAAATAATAAGAGGACAAGTTCTCAAGACAGCCTACCGAGTCATTACAAAATTTGACTTGAAAAAGTCAATCCATGAGCTGAAAGTATGGATTCATAGTTCAATCTATGGCAGCCTAATTCAAGGTAGTAGAACCAACTTTGCTCTGGCTGTCTATTGTAAAACAATCATAACATTTTACTCCAAACTCAGAATGGAGCAAAATTGGTGTAGTTTAAAAGATAATTCAAAGATCTTTAATTTGATAGGTCATGCGCCATCCAATTTTGAGTGTGTTGAGTCTTACTTTCATTTAAAAAACAACACTAAGACTACAAGATTCAATGGTTTATTTTTTATTTACATTCTTAAACTCCGTCAAAATCAACACAGAACGAGTATTTATTTTATCGGCACAATACATAAATTGGAGCCTAACTTGGAGCAAAAGTTTAAGTTACATTTTAAGTTGGAACTTAAACTTTTAAAGTACACAAACAGACACTCCAACTTGCCCATTCCTTAAAATTTAAACACAAGGCGCTAACATGGCAAAGCATGTGTGCTACATGCAAAAAGGGCACATATGTGCAGTATTTGTAAACCTTTCAATGGTAAAAAAATGCTTGATTTGTCATTTTTACCTATGTTACATGCCTTTCATATATACACCATTTATTTTTCAAATTAAAATACACTTTCGTCTTCTTCTTTCTATTAAAAGTACAGAAGTATTTGTCTCTCCATTTTTTACACGTTTTTTGCCTTTTTTGATAGATAATGAATTTAATTTTTTTCCTCATTGTGAAAAAAGAGCTATAATGAAGATTTCTTGATCCGTGAATAACCCAGGTCGTTGGTTTCTTGGATGTGAAGATGGTAGAGTATAATATAATAATTTTTTGGTTTAAATTTTAATATTGAAGATTCAATTATTATGGTTATTTTTTTGTTTGTAAACAGGTTGGATGTAAATTTTTTAGGTTGTGCGAAATGGATTATACTGAAGATGTTAGAATTGCGATTTTGGGATTATAGAAAAGATTAAAGAAGCATGATGAAGAAAAGGAAAGGATAAGAAGAAACTATCGAGTTTTGTTGATCATTGTGATACTATGTTGGATTTATAGAGAGTTCTTTATGTAGTAATTGTTAGTTTGTTGATCTTTGAAATTATTTTACTTTTCGGAATTATTTTGATTGTTATGTAATTTTTTTTGTGGGATGACTATTTTTATCTCTTGTGAAATATGGCAAATCAATTTAACTCAACAAATGTTTAGTTTTAATTTTGAACAAGTTTGTCACACTTCAATAAGCATATATATCATGGTCACAAATCAGTTTGCACATATGCTATACATGGATCAACATCACTTCAAAAAGCATCAACTTAACATAGCTTAAGTACCATAATGACATCAAAGCAATTGTGCAAGCAATAAAAAATACATAAGATGTTTATCAACATCATTGTTTTTGCCTTGTTTTTCACCATGAAAACACACAATCTATACTTTTGGAATTCACTTGGATTTGATTTGCAATTTTTTTCTCTGCGACAATAGTTGAAGTTGGTTTTCAGTCATAGCATTCTTTCGTTTCCATTTCAAGCCAGGTGGTTTGAATCCAAGGTCAACATTTGTTTGTGATGTATCCTTTAATGACCTACTTGAGATCACTCTTTTACTTGCTCTTCCAGACTGCATTATAAGTTTATATTATTTTTCAAGATAGATAAACCATATATAACTAAAAGTGGGAAGAATGTTAAGGAAAAGGTGGATTACCATTTTGCCCCTACACTAAATTAAAATATTATAAAATATTTGATTAATTAAATATATCTAATGAATTAAATATTAAATATTAATCATATTATAATTATTATTATAGACATCAAATTCATAACTTACACCTCTTCATTTTCATAACTCATATTCATTAAGAGAGTAGTTAAGAAAAGGAAGAGAAAGATGGCTACAGTTTTTTATTGCACTAATGTTTAATTTTAAGTTGTCTTTTCATTTACTATTGCCCTTTGAGTTGGTATATTTTTTAACTTCCCAGCTGTTAACTTTGTAAGATAACTTTTTCAGATTTCTTACTTGTCTCTCGCTATAAATATCCACAACAAAATAATTTTTGTCAACTCATTATCCTAATTCAACTTTCTTTTTGCTACACATATACTATTGCCAGGGAATTATATATGTCATTATTATTATTTTGTCATCTTTGTTTTGTGGTTATTTCTATTTTTTACGCTTTATCATGTTATTATATCATTATGCATCAATTTAGAAATCAAACTTTTGCAAGTAGAACATTGCTAGATGAGGCTTACTTTTGTGGAGTGTTATCATAGTAATATATAATATCATTTGTTAAATTGAACCAGATTATTCTAAGAAGGAATTTATTGTATCTATAACTTTATCTACTTAAATGTGATCCTTCTATAATGATTGCTTGATTAAGTTTCATTCATAGTAACGCAATGCAATTAGTGTGAATTAGAGATATTTATCTGTAAAATAAATCTGAGTGTATAACTTGGAGATTCTATTTTTCTCCTGTTGAATTTTTATGTTATCCTTTTATGGGCTTATTGCTTACTAGTTATTTCTAGACAAGTTTGATATCGATTGTTATATCACTTAATATTTCTCGAAATAGAAAAATTAGCAAAAGAATCTTCAATAGTATATGTGTATATATATGTTTCTGTATAATGACTCTACACAAATTAATATGGGACTCACGTGCAACGCACGTACCAAGGACTAGTAAAGATATAAAAGAATCATTTATTTTTCGTATTGTATATCTGTGTATACACCAATAATAGTTGCTGAATTTTTTCCACCAACTGAATTTGTAGCACTAGTTATTGTTTCCTCTTATTTTCTGTAACATTTGAGGTTTCCAAACACAAAGAAGTGGAATGTTGAGTGTTTGATTGTTGTATAGTGGAGCTTGAAGGTTGCCCAGCTGAATATTGGGTGCTTGATTGGTGTGTAGTGGACTGTGAAGACTGTCCAATTGAATGTGAAAGTTGAGTGGCATGTTGAGTGTTCTGTGATGGCTGTGAAGGCTGTCCTATGGGTTGTGAAAGATGTGGAGTGGATTGGAAGGTTGTAGAGTGACATGTTAATCAAGGAACAAAATTAGATTAAATAAATATCATAAAATTAGATAGGAATGTTGTTTCTTACCACTTTGCAACCTCTTTTGTTATGCGCAACTTGATGACATTTGAAACATGACATTTTGACCCCATTCTTTGATGCTTTCCTCCACTTCTTTTTTCATGGTTCATCTTTATCTTTTCTTCTACATCTGGATGGTCTTCCAGGCATTGACTTCACTTCAGGAGGCTCAATTGGTGGGTTGTTGGTTTTAGGCCACATCACCATATAGGTTATAGGCTGTAAAAAGTACTTATAAGCTCTCAGGAATGTATCTTTTCCGTACCAATGCTCCACATAAGCTTCTTATTCTTTACCAATGTGATACAAATCACAAACTATATGTTGACAAGGGATGCCTCTCAAATGCCACAGCCTACAGGTACAAGTCTGCTTAACCATGTCAGCTACATGTCTATATTCTCCTTCTTGTATCTCAAATCTTATGTCATGATCTCAACTCACCCTTAGCTTCCTATCAATTTCTTTATTTTCCTCTAAAACTTGCCTTGCCATAGGTGAAATATCATTGATCCAAGTACTTGCAAACTTAATCATATCCCCATGCCTATCCGTCATTTGTGTCTAATATCTTCAAGCATACTAATCACAGATATGTGTCTAGGACCAACAATCCATGAATTAAATGTTTTACTCATATTATTTTCCACCACATCACACTTGGATGTTTCACTAAATAAATCTCTACACCAAAATTTTTTGTTATAGACAAGGAAAGACTCACATATTCTATCATCAAGCTTTCCAAAATATATATGCTCATCTTTTAGTTTTACCTCAAAACTAGCTTTGGCACGCCTCCAAAATGCTTTTCTCCTCTCTTAACCTCTCCATTTCTTTTTCGAGTTTGTCCCAAATGTGTCTTGCACACATTTTTCTTTCAGCAAAAGGAAGTAACTCAACAACAACTGACTCAAGTCTCTAGCAATGCAGTAGTTTAGACTAAACACAAGTGCAACAGTAGCATTTGAGTGCAGGAATGTATTAGTCTGAAAAAAAGACAAGTGAATATCATATAGTTTAGAAAACATAAAACACTAGTACAGGTTAACAGAATTGAATAGTGACAAAATGAGCAATAAAACACTAGTGCAGTAGTAAACAACTAGTACAGTAGTGTAAGGACCCAGAATTTTCAAGCTTATGTATTTTGTTTAAGGTTGTCATGGGCCCCTACAAAAAGCCAAGTTCAAAAGGATTTTCGTTGGCTAAGTTCGACACACATACTAGTAGAAGGGTCAAATCTAAGAAAGCATAACTTTTAGCACAATTAGAATTGGGTAGCCCATACATGTCAAATGAAAGCCCTTTGAGTTATCTTTCAAACACACTTGGTTTCACCTCATTTCGAGTTCTGATGAAGGAGTTATGACCGTTTTCATAAGACCCTTCCATACAGTGAAGCCCCACGGACACCTATACGGGT
Organism: Solanum ossicruentum; assembly: GCA_025774065.1. Taxonomy (NCBI): domain Eukaryota; kingdom Viridiplantae; phylum Streptophyta; class Magnoliopsida; order Solanales; family Solanaceae; genus Solanum; species Solanum ossicruentum. Next base: position 9,558 of record JAOTQR010118623.1, on the reverse strand, counting down.
AGTGGTGTCTTGTACGAGTTGTGTGAGGTGTGTTGAGTTGGAAAAGGCCATTTTTGGCCTAAGGCATGGGGCATGACCAGTGTCACGGGTCGTGTGGCTTGCCACTGGCCATGTAGCTGATCATAGGGTGAGTAAAAGAGAGGAATAGTGGGCGTTTGGGGAAGTTTTTCTTGCTAAGTGTTATGCCAAGCCCCTCACCATGACCCGTGCATGGGATACGACCCATTGTCCTTGGAATGGAGCCTGGGAAACATTTTACAGCACCAAGTATGGTGCCACGAGCCTCCACATGGGCCGTGAGGCTCCACACGACTCGTGGAGGCCTCCGTGGTCATGACGAGATGTCTTGTTCCAATCGATTTCCAACTTCAATTTATGGACTAAGTACCTTGTCACGGGCACTACACATGACCCGTGGAGTGCTACACGACCCGTGAAACCTTCCTTGGAGAAACACTTTGTCAAATTTCTATCCGTTCACTAATGACATTTTCGTAAATATTAATTACTCTAATGCCTTTTTTTAGACTTCCAATGCTATCTTAACCTTCCTAAAAGAACTAAACAATGTTCCAAAGGATATCTCAATCACACTCCTAAATCCACTCTCATCTCAATCACACTCTCAAATCCTCTCAAAAGCCTCCATTAAGCTCCAATTCAGTTTCAAGGAAACCCAAGAAGTTTGGATTCCAAGACCCACTTCCAAGCTTCCATTATTCTTTAACTCAATTCCAAGGAATTCAAGGTCTAAGCTATGTGGGTTGATCCTTGACTTTTTTTCAATCAAGGAGACCCAAAATTATTTTAAGCAATCTCATGGATTTCTAGTTTACTTTAAATTCGGGGTTTTGAAGATTATGAATCCTAAAATTCTAATTATGCATGGGTAGTGTTTATTTGATGATTTTAATGTAATTTAAACTATTACATGAGGATTTTCTTTAGGGTTTATGGAATTTCAAGTATGCATGTCCCCTTTAAGATTTCTAAATGCATGGGTGATTACACTATGAATTTAAATGTGGATTTAGTTATGTTTTTGATTGAATTTCATGTTATATTGTTGATTTTAGATTGAATCCTAATTACCCATGGCATTCTATCATTGTCCATAGCATATGCATTCATGTACATGGATTATTTTGAGAAATTATGTTGTGGGTTAATCCCAATCATGTTCTATGATATAAGTTTTGATAAAATGTTGGTTATGACTATATTGTGATCACATATATGCCTTTAATTTTGGCCCTTTGAGTATTTTGGGTGTTTGCACCATTTTGTATATGAATGAGCTATTCCTATGCATAAGTATAAAGACTATGAAATTATGTTTTGGCCAAGACTAAAAATGCATTGAAATGGTTTCGGAAATGTTTTACATCGTTTGAAAGTATGTATATATATGTATACATCATATTTATTCTTGTAGGATGACGACTTAGCACCGATAGATTGGGGCGTTATGGCTATCCCCAAAGGCCCTCTCCTTTCCTTGAACTATGTGCCTGGCATAGGTTTCCGATTCGAAGAGGGAGTTGTCCCGTAAGCAAAAGAAATGATTTGATTTGTGATTTTGTGAAAATCCTATCTGAAGAGGGAGTTGTCCCGTAAGCTAGGTTACTTCATACGAAGAGGGAGTTGTACCGTAAGGTAAAGTATGGTCTACCCTTGGCAAGTAGATCACCTCTTTATCGATGAGGGGATTTCATCGGGATTCCAAGTAATAGCCGCTTGGTCTTATTTATGTCAGTTGAGGTCACATCCCCAATATATATAAGTGCATCATTTGCATTTCATGCATCATGACTTTCATAGCATCTCGTATTACATTCTTCAATATTCAACTCTTTCTATATTATGTACCTTGTCATCTAACGTCGATATGCAGGTTTTAGGTAAGTTACATGCATTGCACCCCGCATACTTAGTACATTCAAATGTACTAATGCATACTCTATGCCTACATGATGTTACCATGTATCGAAGCCCCTATTGATTCTCCTCATGGCTAGACGGATTGTTCAAGTTAGCTTTTGGTGAGTCCTCATGTTTGGGGACAATATCTATCTTCTTTCATGCTTATGTTCAGACTACATCTTGTATATTTTGGAATACTTATGACTATGAGGGTGAGCCCGGTTATTTGTCTTGGCCCCCGCTAAGTTCTATGTCTAGAGGTGTTGTTGGACAAGTTATGTATTTCGCTTGAGCTTTGACTCATTTATGTTATTCAAATGTTTAACTCTTTACCTTAGACCCGATTCCACTTGTTTATGCTTATCTCTTATTATCATTTTAATTGCTTCTGCCACCAAGAATGTGTAATGATATGCTATGAGGCTTGTTTGGGGTTCCGTCGGATCCCCTATTTGCCGGTCACGTCTAGGCCGATTCGGGGCGTGACAAGTATTAGCATTTTCATTCTGTTATGCTTAGTAGTATTTTCATTCTGTTGTGCAGCAGTAGCATTTTCATTCTGTTATGCTTAGTAGCATTTTAATTATGTTATGCTTAATTTTTTTCAAAAACGAGATGAAACTGAAAGCTTAGAAATAAAACACTAGTGCAGATCAGTTGCATGATAATTCTGTTATAGCATTATTTGTTTTACTATTAACTATTAATAGTACTCTCTATTAACTATTAACTAGTACTCTCTATTAACTAGTACACAGTTAAATTTGAAACATTTTTAGTTTTATAGTTCAATGAGGCAAAACAAGCATAATTAACCACAAGATACATATGCACTTTATTTCTAAAGAACTCAAGAAATATGACTACAATGAGCTGATAAATCTATGATGCAAGTAGATCAGATTTACAAAAACAAACCCCAAAAATGACAATTTCACAGAAATGCAGGTCACCATGTACATTAACACATTAAAGAAGATCAAATGGTACTGAAAGTGAAGAATTTCTGTTTGAAAAAATTATGCATATTGCTCCCGACTATGACTAATTAACTATTGCCAGAATAATTATTGCCATTTTCACACCTTGAATTACTCAGAATAACTTCATGTGTTCTTGGATTAAGAAACTCACTACTACCAATAGACCTTGGACTACAAATGAGATAGAATATATTTAAATGAGAGGAAGTGAGACAGAATATTTTAAATGAAATGAAATGTGATAAAATAATTACCTTTTGCATATCATACATGATGGTTATGCCATATCCATCACCAAGATGCAAATCTTCAATGAGATATCTCAAAAACCAACTCCAAGAGTGTTTAGTTTCTTGATCCACCACTGCCTAAGCTATTGGATACATTTGTTGGTTTCCATTTCTTCCAACAGCCACCAATAATCTTCCTACAACCTTTTAACCATTCATTCTTCAATGCAACAAAGCACATATAGAAGTTTTAAACAAGTGTTTTCCAGGAATGTTTCATTGTCAGTTTTCACCCAATAAGAACTTCCAGGATTTGAACTCTTGATCATATCAGTATAGTCCGACAATTTTTAAAACTCAAGCTTCCAATCATCCATGAACTTTGAAATGACATTCTGTTTTGCCCTATAACAGATTGATATTCCCACCTTTAATCCCCATTCTTTTTTTATTGTTTCTTGAAGCTTATGAACCCTAATGTCAGGTTGAGATATTATTCTATCCCTCATCTTCATTTCTACATACTTTGCTGTGCATAATTTGTTCATCTTCTTTGTAAAACACCTATGAGCAGGATAGTACTTTTTTACACAAAAAATTCCTATATCTTTATCTAAGCTAGAAAACACTTCCCATTTACAGTTTTCTTGACATCTCACCCTAATTATATGACGTTTATTAGGTTTAATCTTTAATTGAACTTTATTTTGCACAGCATAATTAGCAACAACCCTTCTAAACTGAATTGCACTATCAAAAATCATACCTAATTCAAAGAAAGATACGGTAGAAGAAGGATCATAACTCAAGTTGTTGGTTTTTCTTCTTGAAGGTAGATCCCCACATTGTTGTGCTAAAACATCGAGTTCTTCATCATTGCCTTCACTTGTTTCATCTCATGAAGCAATAAACTCTTCATCACCTCCTAACTTACCATGATATTTATCTACCTTGCTGGTGAAAATACTTTCAAAACCCTTATCTATACCAGCCTCTCCAAGTTCAACTTCTGTCTGTTTAGATTTGTCCGTAGACTTTTTCTTTCTCTTTCCATCCTCACTTCTTTTTTCTTCTCTTTCTTTATCCCTAAAAGTACTCAATTCTTCATCGACTTCACTATCATCTTGATTTGGTACAACATCTAAGTCATCCTCTTCATAGTCAACAGAATCACTAGTTTCTTCCTCTATAGGTTGTTCAATTCCACCTAACTCAGTGATATCATCATCTAAATAAGAATTCCTAGACACTATCTCTATTTCTACATTAACTTTTGGACCACAAAATGGTCCCAGCTGAGTTGTGGGCCCATCTCTCCCACAGTCATGTGCTTCAGGAATATACTGAAAGTTGACCCACTTCACAAATCCTTGATACAATTATACAGTTGGTTGTCACTTTGTATGATAAATCTATGAGTCATAGGATTTTAGTAAAAAAAAATCCTCAACTTCCATCATATCCAATATCTTTTGCATAAGATTTCAATTCGGTCAAAAAGAAGTGGTCCTTGTCTATGGAAAATACACATTTTTCAGACTTTGAAACATAATACCTTTATAGAAGTGAGCACCATTGTGGAAAATAACTATAAGATGACCCATATCTGTAGAAGAAAAGTGAAATTACAACAAACTTAAAAAATGTCTATCAAAAATTACACTTTCAAAATGAAAAAATCGAACATACCTAACTAAATCGAAGGACCGTAGTAACAAAAAATGCAAAATATGATAATTTCTATAATGAATCTTCACTGATTCCATGACTTTTAGTCGGAATATTAGACGGAGACTTAGGGTTTTTGTTACCTGAAAAGGGACAAATGGAACCATTAACGTGTTTTGTCCCTTTTTTCATATTATTTTTTTTTTCATTTTTTAAAATTATAAGACATGTAAATTCAGTTGCGACGTGTAAAGGTTTTGCTTGTGTGGACGAACGTGACATCACTGCATTGGACGAAAAAAACACGTCATCTTGATTGTGACTCACACGTTTAGGCAGCCTGGACCTTGTGTTTAAATGTTAAGGAATAGGCAAGTTGGAGTACCTATTTGTGCACTTTGGAAGTTTGAGTTCCAACTTAAAATTTCACTCAAAGTTAATAGTCCAATTTATATATTGTGCCTTATTTTTCATATTGATTGACAACACTTGGTTTTTAAACTTTCATAACTCCTATATACTACTGCCATCATAAGACTCCGAATATTGTCATGTGATATGATTACAAATGACTACAACTACTAATATGAAATTGAAACATAATCGATTATTTGTTTGATTTATTGATGAATCTGTCTATGAAAGAGCGAAAAGAATCACACAATTAGGTTAGAGGTCCCCTTTGATGATTTTAGCCTCAAGTAGTATTAATTAAAAGGTGTCAATGTTCGAAACTGTTCATATTAGCATTTGTTCAGTTGAAAGGAATAAAAAGTTTAATTTGATAAGCGAGCAAGAATGAGAGGGGTTAAAAAGTTATGTGTGCTCTTGGCTATATCGGAAAAAGAAATTATTGTTCGAAGCGTGCATATATGTGTCTAATTCTATCATTCCATGTATGTCTTGCAAAGTTGATCAAGGCTGGTGAGATTGTCGATCAAGTCAATCAGTGGACTACAATGAAGACAAATGATCTCATCAAAGCTTACAATAAATCTAAGATTTATAGCTCAAAACATGGCAAAACAGTCACAACTTTACATAGCTTTAACATAATTCATAGACATGTTCATACTAGCAAACCCATTTGTAAAATCAACTTTAAATCATGAAATATTATTTAAAATAGGGTTTAGGAACCATGGGTGGAAGGGCCCAATGGTTCAACACCACATACCTTAGGTCTAGAGTTGCTTGGAATTGAGATTGGGAAGAATGGAGGCTCGGAAATGATCTTGGAATCCCTTCTTGTTCTTGGGTTTCCTCGAAATTGAAGTGGGGCATGATGGACGCTTTTGAGAGAACTGATAGTTTATTTGAGATGATATTAATGAGTTTTATCCTTTGGGATAGTGTTTAGGTCTTTTAGGAAGATTAGGATAGCATTGGAAGTCTTAAAAGGGCATTAGATTAATTAAAATTTACGAAGATTCCATAAGTGAATGGATGGAAAAATAGGCAAAGTGTCATCTTACGAAAGACTCCACTAGCTGTGTGGCACTCGATGGGTCATGCGGAGTGCCCGTGAGGCAAGACTTAGACAGAAAAATGGAATTGGAACACTTGAGAAAAACTTAGCGCCGACGTCACTTTGACGGTCACTTTCACAGATCGTGTAGTGTTACACGTACCGTGTACTGGTCCATCCCACCTCACTTAGAAAAGAAAATGTTTCTGGCCACCAAACGCCCAGATGACACGTCCTGTACCCCTTCACATGAGCCGTACAAGGCAATCGTGGCCCATGCCTTAGCTTCCAAAGCTACCCACGCCTAGCCAAGCCTCCTAAAACACCTTCACGCCCCTCCTCACGACCAGTGGTGTGTCACACGACCCATGCCACTGGTCTTTGACCAATACTTAGCCTCACCACTCCATTTTCAAGCCCCAAACATTTCCCACGACCTGCACAAGGCCACACTGCCTGTATGGGTGCCCGTGGGGCTTCACTGCATGGGAGGGTCTCACAGAAACGGTCATAACTCCTTCATGAAACATAGGAATGAGGTGAAGCCAAGTGCGTTGTGAAGCTAACTCAGAGGACTTTTATTGGACATGTCACGGGACACCAGTTTCAAATGTGCCAAGAGTTATGCTTGTTTAAATTTGACCCTTGCATGAACCATCACCCCAAACTCAACTCTTAGAGAAATCTTGAACTCGTTAGGTATTAGGAGTCTCCCATGAACCTAATACATAACAAACCTGACCAAATGAGGCTTGAAAAATGGATATATAAGAGCATAGAGTTACGGGGTGTCACACAGGGTGTACCTATGAGATGACTTACGAGCCGTGGTTTGAGTTACGACCCGTTTTCTAACTTGTGGTAAAAACTCCAGAAAATCCATTTTTTGGTCCCAGATTTGACGGACTTGTCTACAGTCATAGATGCTTATACAGGCCTTAGATTAAGCTCGTGGAATCAATCCAAAGATCTCAAAATTTACCCATAAGTTTATAGATTAGTTCCTATGGGGCGGAAGTTTTTACAGGCTGTAGGTGGGCCCATGGATGACTTTGACAACTTTTTAAGAAAGGGTATTTTGGTCTTTTTTCACTCTTTCAAAACCTAAACCTGATGTTTTTACACCTAAATAAATCCCTAAACATATAATGTTCAACCTTTTTACGCAAAAAACACCTTCTCCAACTTAGAGCAAGGTTTCAAGGGAGAAAAAGGCCAGGGTTTGAACATAATCTTGTGAGTTTTTCCAAGCTATTCCAAGACTCAAAATTTCTAGGTATATAAGGCTAACCGAAACATGGATTATGTTCTTCCATGTAACCATAACCCATATTGATGGAGATGTGAGTGAATTGAGTCTCACATGAATGTTTCTTGAAGGTTACTCTAAAATCCTAATATACTCCTATCTGATTGATATGGTTGTATATTGTTTATGAGATTGTGAACTTATTATATCCCTGATCTTGATATAAATGTTGGATCTATCTATATACTTGTGTGATGAGATATTATGCTAGAAGATGAGTTTATCTATATTACTGTGATCTGTATATTATATTATGCTAGGATTTTTCTGGGTGCAGATTTATAGTTTGGAGGATTGCGGTTGGGATTTAAGGAGTTACTTATGTTCTTCATTGTTTTACATTAGGTAAGTTCCATTTGTTGAGTACTCGTTGTATGGTGCTCACCCCCTTGCTACATTTTTGTAGGTTGTGAGCCCGGTCTATCTTGCTAGACTTCCTTCTTGTTGGATTGAGCTTCTAGACTTCTTGTGAGGTAGCTGCTTATATCTCCAGTAGGCCTTGAGGATTCAACTTTTATGTTTCAGTTCTATTTGAGGATTAGATATTATGCCTTGTATTTCCTTTGAGTATTCTATATGTAGAGGCTTGTAGAAGTGACACCAATCCTTGAGATAGTTGTTGTTGGTTATTTTCCGCTTATCTATATTATTTAGACCGTTATCTTTCAATTTATCTTTATTTGTTAAGTTTCTTGAATTTCATACTGACTCACCTTGGTGGGTTAGGTGGGTGCCATCACACTCAAATTTTGAGATGTGACACTTGGCATGCATGTCTGATGTCCTCTGTCATCCTAGCATGGTCAATAATGCTCTGAAAGGAACCACTAGGTAACACAGGAGCGGTTATGGTCTCTTAGAGATAACTTGTGAACCCCTTCACAAATCGGTGAATTGTCTCAAACTCTGTGGCAATACTAGACATGGAATAGTGACACAACTCATGGAATCATGCCTCGTACTTTGACATAGTCATATAATCCTGATCTAATCTGTCGAACTTATCACACATCTATAAAAAAGGCTATATGGTATGAACCTCATAAGAAGGATCTCTAAAAACTGCTCCCACCCATTGTTGGAGCATCAACTGGCCTCTGGGCCATAACCGACCTCCACCATTTTTTGGCCACTCTTGAGAACTAATAAGAATAATTTCACTTTGTGGGTCTTCAAAAAGTACCTAAGTTAAACAATTGATCCTAGCACTCTGTCAGAAAGTCATATGCCCCATCCTTGGCTGTGCTATCAAATTTGGGAGGAGCCAATCCATAAATCTCTCAAAGTTCTTCTATTCAGATAAGGATATAGCAGCACTAGTCAAAACTGGGTGGCTGAAAAACTCAGAGGTGTAATAAAAGGCATAGAGAATGTACTCGAGATCTGAAATCCCATCCTAGGTCCCTGAGCTAGCTGTGAAGGACTAGCGGCTAGGTATGCAGGAACTGAGGTACCTGGAAGCTCACTAGTAGCAGAGCTCCCTCCAACCTCGCTAACGATTGAATCATAGCTACTGTAACACAGGTGTACACTTTGAGGCTGCAGAAGGATGAATTAGGTCATTAGTCTACTCCTCATGCTCATGAACTAGGTCAACAATAAGCTCAGATGAAGCCCTTTTAGTCTAGCCTCGGACTAGTGCTGCTTCTCTAGCCCGATCTCGATTGTAGTTCTGCCACGACCTCTGCATTGCCCTCTAGCTTGGGCTTGGACAATAGGCACCGTCTCGGCTCAATATCTCTAATGTTAGTGTTTGGCATGTGCACAGAAAGAATAAATTAGAGGCATACAAAACTTAAGTATGGAGAAATCGCACGAAAGGAATCAACGAAAAGAGGATTTATCCTAACAACCTATAACACCCCACATTTTATGTGTACTAATGCTATTTAAATGAATTATATTATGGTTTGGTCAAAATTTGCGTCAATTCTTGAATGTGCTTGAATCTCGTGTTAGTGGGCGATATGTGAGTCT
>JAOTQR010118613.1:0-24366 GCA_025774065.1 Solanum ossicruentum | reverse complement strand
TCACCAAGCTCCAGGTTGCTTCGGGGCTTGTATATATCTAGAGCTTACATGTTTTTATTGTACAGTTTGTTGAGGCGAGGCCTGTCCCGACCCTTATAAGATATCTTTCTTGATTTAGAGGCTTTGTAGACTATGTACAGCAAAGTGGAGTCGTGTCTCGTACTATAGACACTGGGGCTCTAACGGCCTAGTCATATACATTTTTTTGGCTTGTTATCGCTTTTTATCTTACTAAAGGTATGTCAAACATAGAAACCCCTCATAGTATGTATAGAAAACGCATAGACACAGGTTGGTTCTCCCAAGCCTTATCGGTAACGGGTGCCAGTCCGCCCTAACGGGACTTTGGGGCGTGACAGATAAGTGAGAGTAAATTAAGATAAGAAGCATGATTTGTGAGTCTTTTGTTGATATTTTGTGTAGTGCCATGTGAATGTGAGCGTTATTTGCTAAATTCATGTATTTTGTGCTAATTCAGAACTTGCCATGTTACTTTAAGTCAGATTGTAGATTAATTTGATTAGGAAAGGATCTTAGGAAATTGTTCTTAAATAGTCCACTTTAGCCTTAAAATAACCAACCAAATATATGATATAGCCATTGTTCCTAATATATGAGACTAACATGTACCTATTCTTTCAAAACACCTAACAACCCATCTTATTTAGTGAAAAGTTCTGAATTTTTCCCTGGTCTTTCCTTGAACATTGTGTACTATGATTGAGGCAAAATACTAAGTTGAGGGTGTCTACCAAAAGTGGCCCCTATTCGGAGGATGGATAGTGTACACCTCAACACAGGCTAAAAACGTAAATTGAGGGTGAGCTAGGAATACAACGAAAAAGAAAAAATCATATACTGGGTGCAAGAAAAATGAAAGATGCCTTAGATGCGACCTAAAAAGCAAAATGAAGTGTAAAAACAAGGTAAAAGCTGAAAAATAAAAAGAAAACACCCAAAAAAATCTTAGAAGAGGAAAAAGGGAGAACAAGGTTAAAATAGCTAAGTTGGTAAGGCAAAGGTGTAGAAAAATGCAGTTTCAAGGAGGGCTTTTAGTGACTATTTTCTCAAAATATCATACCAAAGCTCCCTGAGCCTACATTACAAGCCTAGAAAGTCCTAGTGTGATCCTAGTCCAGCTAGTTGAAGGTTTAAGTCATGATTATAGGGGAAAGCCTATAGTAATAGTCACTATGCATGGATATATTTTATGAGAGTGAGTGATTTTGTACAATCCCAAGATGTTAACATGAAAATATCATTAACTGTCAAATATGGGACTTCTTTGTGCAAGGACACTTGCATTGCGTTGTTAGCATCTGACTTGTTCAGTGATTGTGGAATGTTGATAATCCTTGGTTGTCATAGTTGTGTTGTAACATACACCAATTTGCTTTGATTTGCTAAATAGCTATCAAATCCTACATTGAAAAGTTGGTGTGGCTATCTAAGTCTTAGATGTATGTTTGTATGCCAATGAGTTGAGGTCTATGTGTTACTATATTGTCTATATAGATTGATGCCGTAGCTTGAGGAAAAGTAACAATTTTGAGTTGAGGGACTTGATGTGCTACCAAAATACAATAGTTTTGATGCTTAAAACATCGGATTTGTGTGTTCTCAATACGACCTTAGTTGTTTTATGTGTTTTTGTGTTTAGATTTGCAGGATTATAGATTGTCCATGATTTAGGGGAAAATTACAGATGTTGCTAGTTTTTAATGTTGTACGAGAACTTATACGAGTCGTAGAGCATTCTATGAGTCTTAAAGGTGTTTCATGAGAAATTTTAGTGAGGGTCCAGGTTCTTGAAGTTAATTCTAGAAACATGCAGATGAGTCATGGAGCAATTTACGAGTCGAAGACCAACTTTCGTGCCCTGAGGATCAGAGAAGTGGACTTGCAGGAAATTCATCAGACGAAACCCCCTTTATGAGTTGTAAACCACTTTATGAGTCATGAAATAGTGTCATAGAAGAGAAGTGTAAAATTCCAATAGCTGATTACGAGTCCCCGACTACAAGCCGTAGATGACAGTACGAGTCGTAGAGTGCTTTCGTGGAGTTTGCTAACCTATTTTGCTAATTTGTTTAGGACTTGTTTTTAATTATTATAGATAGGATTTTTAAGGTTATTTTTCGAAAGTAGCAGTCAGGTCACGTCAGTTTTCAGTAATTTTAGGTTTTGTGCTCAAGGAACTCAATATTCTAAGAGAGAAAATTGTAAGAGAGTCTTTGAAACACTTGTGCTTTAATCAAATCTTCAAGCTTGTGATTTTCGTTGACTTTGGATTTCTTTGATCTTAATTCAATTGTGTAAGCATTTAATTATGTCTTCTCAATTCATCATCTCTTCATCTACACATAGCATGAGTAGTTAAGTCCACAATGAGGGTTCTGGGAATCATGAAGAACTTACAAAGTAAAACTAGATAATTCACAATTCTTGGAAGGGTATATGCATGTATTAATTAACTCTCTTCATTTTGCATGTTTTTTTATGGTGGCAAACATTAGAACCCACCTAGTGTTACTGGCAAGACAAAGGTAGTAATGAATAGAAAAAAAGATTAATTAATAGGATTTGATTGATATGTTCTCTTCTAATCAGCCAAATTGGGCCAAGGGGAGGTTGTACTGGGACGTATAGGTAATGGTTAGGAATACAAACTATGGAGATGGCCAAGTCGCATATGAAATGCACCTCTCACCTTTGACCAAAAGTCTTGGTGAACTAAAATTACCATCTTGCATGCTATACACTAGGTAAGATTAGGTTATCCGATTATACTAAGTTGGGGAATAATGGGGAACAAAGCACCCTAGTTTCTCTCTATTATTGATTTTTCTCTCGTGATAGTTAGATTATTTTTCTCATTGATTATTGCAACCCCCCCTGGAAAACTGAGTTGGTTAACTACTTGTATTGCATATTGGTGAATTTGTCTTGAGTCTATATATTTGATGTGTTGTCAAAATACAGCATATTTGATTCTTAAAACTGAGGATTTTGTGTGTTCTCAATGCGACATTTATGCTTTTTATATGTTTTTGTGTTTGTTTTTGCAGGAAAGCAGGTTGGCATAACTTTTGGAGAAATTGAAGACTTTTCTGGTTTTTGAAGGCCTACGAGACCCTCTACGAGTCGTAGAGCAATCTACAAGTTGTAGAGTAGGTTTTGTGGGGATTTCTAATGAAGAATAAAAGTCTGAAGTTCAGCTATACGAGACACCTATACGAGTAGTAGATCACTCTACGAGTCGTATAGAGGGGTTTCATGAAGATTTCTAGAGAAGGACCAGATATTAATGATAAAGTCCACGAGAAGGCAATACTAGTCGTAGATCAGACTATGACTCGTAAAGTAGATCAGTAGCAGTGAAGTCCAAGATTCAAGAAGCTGAACATAAGACCCCTATTATGACTCATTAACCCAGTTACGAGTCGTAAGGTTGGCCGACTAGTTTTTCTAATTTTTTTAGAATTTGTTTGTAAATACTATAAATATTATAATTAGGTTATTTTTAGTAGGGAGTAGAACAAAATGGAATAGAGAATGTCACTAGAAATATTTTGTAGGGTTTTATACTTGGATGCTGAATATTGAAAAGGAGAATACACTTGTGGATTCATTGTATCTTTCAACCTTGTGATTCTTAATACATATTAGGTTTGCTTGTTCTTCAATCTAAGAGATCAATTATGTTTTCTTAATTCATAATTTCTTCATCTACTCATAGCATGAGTAACTAAACCTACAACTTGGGGTTATGGGAACTATGAAGATCTAATAAAAAAGACCCGGATAATTTGCAATTTTTGGAATGGATATTTACATGTATTAATCAATTGCCTTCGTACTGCATGTTTTCTAGTGGTGGCTAAATTAGAACTTGTATGGTGTTACGTTCTTGACCTATGTGGTAATGAATAGGAGAAGAGATTGGTTAATATGATTAAATGATGTGTTCTCACCTAATCAACTAAACTAGACCAAGGGGAGGTTGATTGGGACTACAGGTAATGGTTAGCATTGCACACTACGGAGATGAGCCAAGTTACATAGTGAAATTCGCCTCATACCTTAGACCAAAGGGCTTGGTGAACTTAAATTGTTGCTCTAGATGCTATACTACAGTGAGAATTGGGTTATTTGAAGATATCGAGTTTGTGAATCATGGGGAACACAATTTCCCAAGGTGCTCTCCATTATTTACTGCTCTTGTTTTAGTTAGTTTAGTTTAAATTCTTATCAATCATGGCAACCTCCCCTTTAGGGAATGGAGTTAGTTAATACTTGAATTGTTTATTGGTGAATTGATTTGGAAAGTCTCCATATTCTCTGTAGGATTCGATCCTAACCTTGGTTAGGTTTAATATTTTACAACAACTGCTTTATCCTTCAAAAGAGAGGTGTAACTTAGGCGTGGTCAAAGATTATGGCATCGTTGTTGGGGAATTCGGGTAGACTTTGATTGAATTCACTAGTAATTGTAATTCGAGTGTTAATTTCTTAGTTTCCTTATATTTTACTTTTGTATTTGTTATTTTTTGTTTTGTTTCTTTGCAGGGTATACTATGTATTGTATGCCCAACACAAGGATTCAAGGCAATCCTTTAGCTCCAATTGATTTATAGATCCAATGCACTCTGAGGAGAATGGCTCACGTAAATGCTAATATCGCGGTTAATGAAGCTTTGAATCAGAATATTGATGATAGGGAAGTAAATCCACCTCCTTTGGGGAATATTCCACAACCTAGGGATTTCAATGACAATGCTTATCGATGGTATCAATTTAGATTGAATCATATGGCTATAGATGTTTCTGGGGCTATTGTCTTGCTATCATTACCGGCCAACACAAGTTCATTATTTCTAGTGGGTTACTCAATATGCTCCAAAACCATGGTTATTTGCTAGTCTACTATCAAAGGATCTACATAGCCATTTGCATAATGTTGCAATTGTGTGCAAGAGTGTGATGGGGACACAAAATCTTTCTATAGATGTTGTGAGGCTTCATGTCATCGCATTGTCTCTTATAAGGAATGATGCATTGTGTCTATTTTTGCTCTCACAAAGTTCGATCACTAGTTGGAAAGATTTGCAGATGGCCTTTTTGGAATGGTACTTCCCAAGTTCGAAGAAGCTCAAGTTAAAGGATCTAGTCAATAATTTTGAGCAACTTTTGGGTGATTCGATTAGTACTATGTGGGTGAGTATTACTCAGTGTTTAAGAAGAATTCATGACCACAAGATTGTAGATAATGCCTTGGTAGAGATCTTTTTATCGTGCCCTTGATAAGAATAGCCAAGCTTCTGCCGACACTATTATGGGGGGCATGTTTTTAGATCAACCTTTCGCAAAGATTACCAAATGGATGGAACAAGTGGTCAAAACTAATCGTGCACGGGGACAACAAGAGAGAGCTTCTATAAGGAGTTCCTATGCTGTTAATGTTAGTTCGTAGAAAGCTATAATCAATGAGGAGATAATGTAACAACTTGCTCAACTCGGCACAACCATGAATGTGGTGATTAAGCAAAATCAGGGACCAGTGAATGCAATAGTCCACTAACCTCCACGTGCACCCGTATACGATGAGCCTTATTATGATGAGGATACTTGTTTTGTCAATGATCAAGCAGTGGGTTTCCAGACAAATGCCCAGGGTCCAATTCGGACTATTGGCGCTACGTTCAAAGAAACCAAGGTCAGAACTATCCAAGAGATGGAGATTTTAGAGATAACCAAGGTGGTTATTATGAGAGGAATAGGGGACCTAAAGCAGATTCGGGCAGAAGAGATGGTTTTAGGAATGATCCATATATGCCACCACATAACTGAGATGCTGGTACAGGCAATACTAGAATTGATGAGATGTTTGACCAATTGTTAAAGAAGGCTAAACACAAGATGAAACTCTAAGGGGAATGAAGTCTAATATTTCAAGCATTAATCAAACTATAGTCTTATTCTATGGCCATTAAATAGCTTGAGCAACAATTTGGTCAAGTTTCCACTTAGTTGAATCAGCATCAAAAAGGTACATTGCATAGCAACATAGTTCAAAATCAAAGAATGAAGGGCAATGTATGGCTGTTACGACTAGATGTGGCAAGAGTACTATTGGTCCTCCTATTTGGTTGAGGTAGAAGATGTTTGTGAGAAGGGAGTTGCAGATAAAGATGTCGTTAAAGGAGAAGATTATGTCAAGGATTGGATAGGTAAAGCAGTTGAAGAGTCAAAGAAGTATAAGAACTTCACAATGCCTCCTCCTACTTTCCCTCAAAGACTCAAGAAGAGGGAGGAGGAAGGCAAGTTCAAACAGTTTATCTCGATCCTTAAGCAACTATCCATAAACATCCCTTTGATTGAAGCTTTAGAGAAAATGTCAAGTTATGAAAAATATATGAAATACTTGGTTACTAAGAAGCGAACTATGAGTCAAGAGCTTTCTAAAGAACTTCAACATTGAAGTGCCATCACTACTAAGTCATTGGCTCAAAAACATGAATATCTAGGTTCTTTCACTATACCTTTCCCTATAAGAGATGTAGAGTTTGCAAGAGCACTTTGTGATTTGGGTGCTATTATCAATTTGATGGCTCTTACAATTTTCTAAAAGCTTGGTTTGGGTGCCCCTTCTCCAACTAAGATGCGATTGTTAATGGCAGATAGAGCAGTCAAGAAATCGAAAGGGATACTTTATGATGGGTTGGTAAAAAAGGACAAATTCATATTCCCTGCGGATTTTGTGGTTATTGATTGTGAAGTTGATTTTTGGATACCTATTATCTTAGGGAAACCATTTCTGGCCACGGGGAGAGCTCTAGAAGATATAGACTCTGATCAACTCAGATTTAGGGTGAATGATGAAGAAGTGGCTTTTGGGATCTGTCAGTCTATGAAGCATCCTGATGAACAATTTTGGAAATTGATGAAGTCTAAGTACTCAAGATGTCTCAGTCAGGTTTCGATAATAAATCAGGTGCTTCTTGGGAGGCAACCAAAGGATTTTTTATGTTTTAGCTTGGTTTTAGGTTTATTTTTAACTTTTGGATTCTTAGGTAGTTCTTTGAGTGTGTTTTGATTATCATTTTTAACAATCAGTTTTGTTGCATAAAGGGTGTAAGTGCATTTTATGAAGAGTATATAGGTTCAAGAGTAATCCAGTAGATTTTGCTGAGAATTGCATCTGGTGCAATCTTTACTACTAGGCTTATGAATCATATTGCACTTTACTACTCGTAATCCTATCTCATCGATAATTACATTGAGCAGGATAAGTGTGCACTCCATCCACGAGCAAACTTTGCGACTTGTAGATCAATCTATGAGTCGTGAATGGGGTTCATGGAATCCAGGTATGTTTCTGAACTTTTTAAGGTGTTCAAAGGTCTATGAGACCAAGACTTATAAATAGTAGACCAAGCTACAATTTGTAATCAGGGTTTTGTAGGCCTTGATCTGGTGAATATAAACGTTGACCCGGTAAGGTATAAAACGAGAGTCAAAATATTTTGACCCCACTTTTACTTGTCGAGACCCAAGCCTAGAGCCTAGACGTGACCGGTGAATGGGGAACCCGAAGGAACCCCAAATAAGCCTCATAGCATATCATTGCACAACCTTGGTCGTGAAAACAATATAAAATGATATAAGAAACATGAACAATGGGAATTGGAACTAAGGAAGAGAGAGGGTTTAATACTTAAGTAATATGTAAAAGTTTAGAAAACAAGGGCAAGGTACTAAGCGGAAAAGCTTGCATAATATCATAATCAAGAGACAAAAGAGTCAAGGCTCATATCATAGATACATAGCATATCTAACAACACCTTTATTACACAGATAAGAGCGGGGGCCAACACAAAGCAACCGGGCTCACCATCACTAGTCAAGATAGAAAATAAAGAAGAGTGTATCATTACATAATAAGAGAAACACATACTAAGATCGCTGATGTGGAGGACTCTTCAACTAGCTTGAGTAGTTCCGAACTAGCCACATGGAGGAGGAGGATGATCAACTTGGGCTTCGATCCTTATATGATGATATCATGTAGGCATAGAGTATGCATTAGTACGTTTGAATATACTATGTATGTAGGATGCAATGCAAAAAAGAATTAAGCATCATTATCAAAATGCACAACAATAAGAAATAGGCATAATATAACAATATGGCATGTATAACCAATGCATAAGTAAACCATGCTTAAGTAACTCATGCTCATATAAAATATCATATGTGAAGAAGAGACTAACGTAGATTTCCAAATGTAAAACCTTTTGATAGGTTAGTGATAATGCCGCCTTATCACATAGGTGGATGAGTACGAGTCCCCATCTAGGTTAGTGATAACGCCACCCCATCACCATAGTGGAGAAGTATAAACCCTTGCCTAGGTTGATGAGCACAAACTCCCATAATGGTTAGTGATGATGCCGCCCTGTCACCAGGTGGAGAAGTACAAACGCTTTACTAGGTTGATGAGTACAAACCTCCATCTAGGTTACCCGAGTTCTTAGTCCCCCCGAATTGGGAATGGTCTAATGCAACACCTTATATAAAATTTACAATATACATAAGCTCATCTTATCATCATATGATCATTCATAGCATATCTCATATTTTGGACCTTCAACTATTCAAGAAACCACATCCACACATTTTATCAAACACTTAGAGGGTATGTAATGCTATTATAAAACCATGAAATATTGAGATGAAATCACGCAATAAAATCCATTGTAAAACCATCAATCAACACCTTCCAATACCCTCAAGAAATATACATCAAAAACCCTTATCTTATATAGATAAAAGATTTATAGCTCAAAACATGGAAAAACAGTCACAACTTTACATTGCTTTAATATAGTGTGCACTGAATTTCATAATTAACAAGACACATTTATAAATCAACTTTAAATCATGTAATTTGAGTAAAAGGAGGCTTGGGTATCATGGGTAAAAGGAACCCATGAAAGAAACCCACATACCTTAGCTTTAGAGATGAACTTTATGATGATTGGAGATGGACACTTGAAGCTTGAAGAAGAACATTGAAGGAGAACCTTAGCTTGGGATGAGGGTTTGGGGCTTGAGTTTGGGGAGTGAAAATATGACTGTGTTTGAGTGAGTTTTGGGAAATATTTTGGATGATATGAGGGAGAAATATGGCTAAGTATAGGTAAAAAATGTATGGAAACCCTTGGTCCTAAGACCCAAAGCCTTGGACCCAAAAAATAGAAAATGCACAAAATAACATTGGGGTGCGTCGCACCCCAGACGCGGAAATCATTCTGGAAATTGCATTATTGAATTTTCATAAGTGCTAATTCTTCGCTCTTAATAAGGATTAGACTCTTTTCCCTCTAATATTGACCCCCTTAACAAGAATATGAAGTAAAATTTTCAAAATAACAAATGAATTTTGAGATATATGGCAATTAGAATTTTGGATATTCTGAGGCACATTTTTGGGCACTTTTTGGGGTTATTTCATTACCCTAATCCACCAAACATTTCCCAAAATTTCTTTCCTTCCATTATTTTCGATCAAGTTTTCGTCTTCTATGACCAATTTTTTAAGCATGAAATTCCGGCTATTCCTAGGGTTTTTGTGTCATTCACTTTCTCTTTCTCTTCCAAGTTCATCACCATCTTTGGTAAGTTCCTTAGTTCAGTTTTAATCTTGAAATTTTCATTGTTCTTGATTGTTGATGTGATGATGGTGATGATTTTGAGTTTTAAGTATGAATGTCTTGGTGTATGTGAATTATGAATGAGAAATTAGGGGTGCATTTGATTAATATGATTGTTTATGCTCGGAATTAGGTGTAATAACCTTGTGATTGTTGATTGTGTGCCCATAGAATCATTTCTCTTGCTTGAATGCATTAGATTGCATAGTTTATGATTGTGAAATTGTATTTGATATCATTGGAGCATGCCTTACTGGTAATCATGAAGGACATTGTTGGAAACCTATGTTCATCCATGTTTGTTCATTTTTTGATGGGGTGAATATGAGTTGAAATTATTTTTGGGTGTGGGTTATTATGTGCTTGAAATGTGAGTACATTTATGCTTTCTTCGATGCTGGTAGATTTAGGACGAAAATATTTTTGGGGTCTGTGTGATGAATTAGGATAAGTCAGGTACCTGGCAGTTGTTGTTCACTAGAGTCTGTTACTACTCGTATATGAGTCCACGAGTCATAATGGCCCCTCATGAGAAGTTCCAGTGACTTCATTTTCTGAATATTCATCAGAGGGGACCTTTTATGAGTCGCAAATAGGTCTTATAGACCCTTGCCTAGTTTTTAAAAATTACTCACTGGAAATGTCTACAAAACTAGTTTATGACCAGCAAACTAAGTTACAAGTCATAACTAGGTCTCGTACAATTTTTCATTGCTTAATATTGTTTTGCACCTTTCGTTTGTGGGACCATTTTATGACTCATAGTTCTAACTATGACTCATAATTGGCTTTCGTAATACCCTTCTATAACTAACCCAATTCAGTTTTGGTTTTCTATTTGTTGATTTTTGGGGCTAGCTATAGGTTGTTTATGCTTAAAGTTTCAGATACTATGGCTCCAAAAGAAAAACATGCAGAGATTAAGTCTTTTAGGAAGTAGCTTAGTGACAAGCCTACTGATGATGAACAATCATCTCAACCAAGTGGGTCAGTGGAGATGTATGATACAATGGTTGACCCAGCAGCACCTTGACAAAAGACGAGAGTTGTAGCTAGACTACACAGCCTTAGACTTAATATGGTAGTCCTTCCCAGTCTGACGATGAAGGCAGTGAGATGATGGGGAGTAGCATGCCCCAGATGTCTAGGTCCAAAGAGGAGCAACATTCAGAAAAGGGCTCCCAGAATAGAGAAGATGTCGCATCCTCGGTCGCACTATCTTCTTCTTCAGCATCGAGTGTTAGTACTCACCAATAGTACGTCAAGGGGATGGAGGCAATATTTTAGGAGCGCATGCAACCGAAAAGTGGGGCAAACCCACCCATTCGATATATGAGGAGCCCCAAGTTATTGATGAAGGATTGAGTCATATCCTAGGTCTGAAGGACATAATGACACAATATGGGCTCACGTGGTTGATAGAAAGGCTTGGACGATACTCTCCGATTTTGGTATGGGATTTTTAAGGTCCAAAGCTTGCTTGGGTCACCACACATAAGGAGCCTATTGTGAAGACTTCACTGTATTTCCCTGCCAAATTTTGGTAGGTGGTTGTTCAAACCTGTATCCAACCTACTTTGGCGGATGATACTTTGACACTGGAGTGGGCAGTATTGGTTGCTAGCATTTTGCTAACTATAACATTGATTGGACCTGAATCATAGTGGAGCAGATTCATGAGTCAGCACTCAAGAGGACCACCTCCATCCTGTTTTTGATTTTTGTCTACAAGCTTTGTTTACATTCACGGGTTTAGATACTTCATCAGCTGGATTAGTTAATTGATTCCAAGCATACCTTGTAAGCCAGCCTAATAAAGGCCTATGAGAACTCAGTGGCAACCTGACAAGAACCACTACCACCATCGATGTTCGGCTTAGAGCCACCTCCTGAGGGTTCAACAACTGCCACCATTACTCTTAATACTGCTACTAGAGATAAGAGAACCAGCAGCCTGAGGCAATCGATGTTGAGAGAGGCCCCACCATAGCAGCTCCTGCACCAGAGGCCAGCACCTCATAGACTTCTAAACCGAGCATGGTTTATGTTTCCTCAATTTTGATTTAGGCTATGACGCAACGTCTATCACGTACTGAGGCCCAGGTGTCTAGCTTATTCAATAGCTTAGGCTATGGGTCTGGTAGATTATGCAGATTCAGAGGAGTGGTACAAGGAATTCACCATATGAATTGTTCAGGAGCGTGATTTATGGTGAATGCTTGTATCAATTCCTTTGGGGATCGAGTGTAGAAGAGGTTAGCTGAGGCCAATCCTACAAATCTATTAGTCGAACATAAGAAGATTGCAAAGCTTAGGGATGACATGTCAGATTTACTTAAGGCACCCATTACTGGAGTCTACACCTATTGAGCCACTATTTAATCTATTCGCCTCTACGGAGCCTCCACAGACTTCCCTCGGGAAGCGGCCTTGCACAGATGAGGACCCTTTTAAGAGGAAGGTATGTGCCAAGTGTCCCAAGGATGATGAGGATGATGAGAAGGTGGAGGACGATCCTACTGATGATGAACAATCACCTCAGCCAAGTGGGTCAGTGGAGATGTATTATACCAAACGTGACCGAGCAGCTCCTCGACAACGGACTAGAGCTGTATACAGAGCCGGGCAACCTCAGACTCTGCATGGTAGTCCTTCCCAGTCTGATAAGGAAGGCAGTGAGAGGACGAAGAGTAGCATGCCCTACATGACTAGGTCTAGAGAGGAGCAGAGTTTAGAGGAGGGCTTCCAGGATAGAGGAGATGACGCATCCTTGGTCGCACCATCTTCTTCTTCAG
The DNA here is from genome assembly GCA_025774065.1 of Solanum ossicruentum. NCBI lineage: Eukaryota > Viridiplantae > Streptophyta > Magnoliopsida > Solanales > Solanaceae > Solanum > Solanum ossicruentum. Next base: position 11,855 of record JAOTQR010118613.1, on the reverse strand, counting down.
CACTAGATTCTAGTACTCACTGGTAGTGCGTTGAGGGAATGGAGGCAATATTTTTGGAGGCTATGCATCCCAAAAAGCTAGGAAAACCCACCCATTCAATATATTAGGAGGCTCGAGCTATTGGTGATGGATTAATTCGTGTCCCTAGGATGAAGGACACTATGACACAATATGGGCTCATCTGGTTAACGGAGGGGTTTGGAAGATATGCCCCTATTCTAGTACAGGTGTTTTATGCAGCATACCCAACCATGATTCTTTTAGAGCTTCCTAAGGGGAAGATACCTCTCACACAACCGAGATTGACAGATGCGTGAGTGAGAAGACATCGTGTCAATATTTTAGAGTAGATGATCCACCATGTACTTTTTGGGCTCGAGTACCGAGCCCCATGATTGACAACTGAGTTTGACTATAGATTGGGGCAGGCTAGAACAAGATTGATTTTGAAGAATCCGGTATAGAGGATCGAGTTATTAAGTTGGGTGGTTGGTCACATTGCAGAGTAATGTCCAAAGCCTGCTTGGGTCACCGCATAAACAGAGCCTATTATTAAGGCTATACTTTCTTTCCCCACCAAATCTTTATGGGCGGTTGTTCGATCCCATATCTGGACTACTCTGCAGATAATATATTAAGACTAGAATGGGTAATATTACTTGCCAGCATCTTGGATGCTACGACATTGATTGGGCCTGACTCACAGCAGAGCAGATTCATAAGTCAGCACTCAATAGGGCTACCTCCATCTTGTTTCTGGTTTTGGTCTACAAGCTTTGTTTACATTCATGGGTGTAGATACTTCATCAGTTAGATCAGTTAGTTAATGTCCTACATTTGCTAGAGTCCAGCCTAATAAAGGCCGATGAGAACACTGTGGCAACCCAGTGAGCACCACCACCAACGTTTGTCCTGGAGCCACCTCCCGAGGGTTCGATGACTACACACACTACTCCTGTTGCTGCTACTACAAATGAGAGACCCTAACAACATGAGGTAGTCGATGTTCAGAGGGGTCTGACTAAAGTTTCTCCTACATCAGAGACCAGTACTTCACATACATTTACACTGGCCATGGTTTAAGTGTTCATGGTTTCAATTCAGGCGATGGCGTAACGTCTATCACATACTGAGGCCCAATTGTCTTATCTTAATCAGTATTATAGGCCATGGGTCTGCACACTGATGCAGACTCAAAGGGGCGGTGCAAGGCATTCACCATATCTATTGTTCAGGAGAGCGATTCTACGGTGGATGCTCGTATCGACTCCTTTGAGATGAAACGCCCTAAAAATGTGCTTCGGAAATGCCTATGATCATAATTTCTATATATCTCAAAATCCATGCGTGATATCAAAAATTTGACTTCATATTCTTGATCATGGGGAAAAATAGAGTGGGAAATGGGTATAACCTATATTTTGGAAGACCCGTAGCAAAAAGTAATTTTTGATAATTTTAGCAAAATAGTGTCTGTTTGTGCCCAGGACGCAATGCGCCTGGGGTGTGGATTAGTATTTATTCTTCCTCTATGATGGGTTGCATTGCGGACCATTTCATCTTTTCCCTTAGTTTTCCCTATGCACCCAAGGGTATGGAGTTCATAGTCCCATGCCCACTTATGCATGAAAACACCTATACTTAGCCATTTTTCAACTCTATATCACTCAAAACCCTCACAAAAATCTCTGTAAGACTTAACCGACTATCTCATTTAAATTTCAAAGATTTCAAGCTTAACTTTGAAAGTCAAGGATTCTCTTCAAACTCCAAGTTCTCTTTAAGCTCATCTAAAGGAAACTCAAGTTTGAGGTATGTGGGTTTCATCCATTGGGTCCTTTCACCCATAGAGCCCAAATTTTCTTGTATGAAAATTACATGTTTTCAAGTTATATCATCTATGGGTATCTTTTATTATCGATTATAAGTATAAATTATGTTGGAATTTTATGAAATATTGATTGATTATGCATGTCTATCTATTTCAAGCTTATATCATGAATTGATTTTGCCTATTGAGACTATGCATGTTTTGAGCTATGAAACTATGATCTATTATGAGATTTTATAATGGATGTTAGGGTACCCTACATGGGGGTTTAACTATATGTTGCTAGGTTGATTTACATTGAGTTTTGTTATATTATTTCACCCTTAAAGTTCATGATTTTGAACAAGCATTATGAACCCACCAAGTATTTGATAAAATGTTATGACAAAGGTTCTCAAGTTATTGATGATCTATTAAATGATTTACAAGTCAAGTGTCTATATGATGTTTAAGGGCTTTCAATTATGTAGTGAATTCATAAAAGTATCTATGATATTACAAATATCAAGTTAAGCCCTATTTCAAGACATTTACCTCTTGTGAGCCATTCATATTAAAGCAAGGGTTCATGTATGATTATGATTTACTCTCATGTTTCCAGGTAGACACACCATTTGAGGCCAAGCATGTTTATGAACTACTCAAGTCATATTTATAAAAACTATTCATGTTATGATTAATGTATGATTATTTTAAGTATTCCATAGGATTAGACTTAGAACCGATGGATTCAATGTCGACATGGGCTATCTTCAAGGATCCATACTCCTTTTCTCAATCTATGTGTCAGCACAGGATTATACTTTACCCTTGTGATACTAGTAGATCCATTTAGTGCACTTTATCATGAGATCCACTTCGAAATGGAATCGGTTCCCTTAAGGAGGGTTACTTTTCTGAAATGGGATGGGTTCCCATAAAATGAAGTATGGTTTACCTTGACAAGTAGACCACCTCTTTACCTATGAGGCATAATCATCAGGATTCGAAGTTGTAGCTCGTTTGGTCTTACTTTTGCCAATTAGGGTCTCTTCCCATACATGTATTAAGTTCTATGCAAGTTGAATGATTTACAAGCATGTTTTACTACAATCATTGATCCTGCATGCCATATTGACGGTACACTTATCTATTACTTATTATTATGCATTTTGACTATATTGGCTTATGTCTTATTGCATTGCATCCTACATACTTAGTACATTGAAACGTACTAACGTATACTCTACCTATATGATTTTACCATGTAGGGACCAGAGCACCATTTGATCATCCTCTATGTGGTTAGTACTGTAACACACCACATCTTACAATACTAGTACCATGCAAATGAAGCATGATATAGCTTTTCAAATTAGCGCCTATTTTGAAAAGTGCTTGAATTTCATGTTATAGGGCGATATGTGAGTCTAACGCTTAAAAAAGTCAAGTGTGTACAAGTTTTGAGTCAAATTGAGGAGATCACGACCCTAAACAAAGTGAGAGAATTGAGGTTATTGTAGGACTTAAGAAGCTAGCAGCTGAGTCACCTACTTGCTTAGCTTAAATTTGCTAACTAAACGAAGACGAGTCCCGATGTCAAATTTGTCCAAGTCCGATTATGAATAAAGTCCATGTTAAGGGTGTAACTTTATCCCATCTTTTATCATCATAAATGGAATTTATTTTCATCCCAATATGAATAATAAAAGGGTCCAAGTACACCACAACCCACTTGGCTAATTGGGTCCATACTAAGTGAAGAGGAATTTGGAAAATGGGTAGCCAAGGCCCATCAACTTTGAGACCCACTTACGCCCAAGTGTAAGGGCCAAGCTACTGCATCACAAGGTTATTTATATATGTTAATATGTGATGAAAAGTTCAAAAGAATATCGGCCAAAGAGACTCTTTAAAAGGGATAAAAATAGCTCCTTAATTAATTTCACTTTGGAACAAATTTTTGCTTTCCTAAAGACTCTTTTCTCTCTTTATTTAACTTCACAAGGCAGCCTACACAACCCTCAAGGGTTCTTCAAGGAACCTAAACCTTCAAGTCTAAGGTAAGTGTAAATATCAATGTATTTGTCATACTTATCCCATGACAAACAAGAAGAATATGCTAGTTATATTTGTGCTGAAATTTTGGACAGCATGTGTCCTAAGGATTGTGGTGAACTTTTCTTGTTGTTCAAGAGGATTTTCTCTTCTTGGATGGCTGAATTATGAAGTAAGACATGTTTTTAACAAGGTTTAGTTTGTTAGTGATGTAACTTAGCTGCTGAACCACTTTTATAGTCCACAAAAGTGAGTCCTTATAGGATATCACAATTGTGTTCTTAGTACGAACTTGTGAGCTGATAGATGGAAGGCTATTGCCTCACATCCTTCATGAATGCTTTGGTACTATTCTAAGACTATTTTAAGGTTGTGTTTATGTATAGATGTGTTGAGGATAGTTTTTTTAAATTTGGAACAAGTTTTGGATTGTCGACGTCAAAATGGGGCAAAGGGACATAACGTTATGCCACCTATTTGTATGCTGCATAAAATTGTTATGTGTTGTGCTTTGTGGGCTTCTGTAAGACTTTTATGGCACTATAATAGGCCAAAAATGATATATATATATATATATATATATATATATATATATATATGAGAATGTGTATCAAGGATGTGTTTGTGTATAGATGTGCTGAGGACAGTTTGGTTAAAGTTGGAACAAGTTTTGGATTGTCGACATCAAATAGGGCAAAGGGATGTAACATTATGCCACCTATTCGTATGTTGCATAGAATTCTTATATATTGTACTTTGTGGGCTGTTGTATGACTTTTATGGCACTATAACAGGCCACACATGACATATATATATATATATGAGAATGTGTAATAGAAATTACGATTTGGGGTGGAAAGGTTGAAAGAATACGCTTGAGTTATAAATACTCGCTTGCTACCCGTGTGTTGTTTTTTTATGAGATTGGGCTGCCAAGATGTATCGATTGGATGTTAATGCTAGTTTTATCACTTACTATGTTGTAGATAAATATTTGGAGGAAGGGAAGGTTATCTCAAGTTAATTATGAGGACGTACATCGAGGTATGTAAGGCTACTTGATTTCGTCTTATTTGGCATGAAACATAGATCCCTCCTTGGCACATAAAGGCACTTACCAACTCCGACACAATTATTATTTGTGCCTAAACTCTTTCAGATATTCATATGCTCCCATCCATAGTCACTTTTAAATCTGCATACATACTTGGATACCAAGATACATGAATTCTTTCTACTAAATAAAGTTCATGTGTTGTTCTACCTCTTATGCATTTCATTATTTGTGTAACTTACTCCTTTCATTATGGTGTTGTCTTTTGTGATTATTTACATGTAATATGTTGTATCTACAGTCCTATAGCTCCAATATTACGACCACTAAAAGAATCATCTCAAAGATAATTGAAAGATAAAGTAAAGTTTATTGCTTATGGATGGTAACATGAGCGGTGAAAGAATCACCTAGCCAAGGTCGATTCTATCACGAGGGGTAGCCCAAAGGGGCTAAAGGAAAATCCTAGATATGGCCGATCCCAATATAGATTTACCACTGAATAGCTAGTCATTTGTGTTACATACTGGCACAAACTATACAATAAAGGTAAAGTAATAAAAAGAAAATAAAGTACACGATCCCATAGTATAACTGAAGGTGGTCTCTTATCCTACACCTATGCATAGTCTCGTTTGAGTTGTTACTTCATACACAGTATTTCCTGCCTTACATATTCAGTACATTATCTTATACTGACATCCCTTATGGGGGACCTACATTTCATGTTGCAGGTACAGGTGCTAGTATATCTCCCTAGTAGGAGTACAAGATATCCAGCTACTGTTACCAAGCTCCAGGTTGCTTTGGAGCTTTGTGTGTCTAGAGCTTATATTTTTGTATTATATAGTTAGTTAAGGCAGGGCCTGTCCTGACCCTTATGAGATACTTTTCCTTATCTAGAGTCTTTGTAGACTATGTGAATTAAAGTGTGGTCATGTCTCATACTTTAGACACCGTGGCCCCAACGGCCTAGTTATATGCATTTCCTTTTGGCTCGCTATTACTGTCTACTTTCTTAAAGGCATGTTGAACGTAGAAATCCCTCATAATATGTATAGAAAGAGCACAGATATAGGTTGGTTCTCCCAGGCCTTATTGGCAACGGGTGCCAGTCCGCCTTAATGGGACTTTGGGCGTGACAGAAGTGGTATTAGAGCGGGTCGTCCTAGGGAGTCTACAAATTCGTGTCTATGTTAAGTCTTATTTATCTATCTGTTGCACACCACATTTATAAACAGGAGGCTATATGGCATTTAGGAGTTGTTACTTTCTTTTCGTTCTTTAGATCGTTCCATAGAGCTAAGTGTAGTAGATGGAATGTGTCTAACCCCTAAATTGTTCTATGCAGTAAGTATGCCTGAAACCAGGCAAAACAAAGGTAAAGGGAAGGCAGTAGAACTGGTGGTTGGTATATACAGTCAGGTGAGACAATGAAATAAGGTTCAAAAGGAGTCTCCATCATAGACATCTCCAACTCCTCCAGCTCCCGACAAACTTAGAAGTAGTGAAATTCCCCAAAACCACCTATTGATGCTATCATGCAGGATCTAGGAAATGCAGTCCAACTATTGACTCGTATAGTTGCTGGCCAAGGTCAAGGACAGGAAGGTCCAGTTATAGGTGTAGGTGGTACGAATAGGGTAGTTGGAATGAGGATGCGTGATTTCCTTAATTTGGACCCTCTATCCTTCACTGGGTCAGATCCTAATGAAGATCCCCAAGACTTTACTGATCAGATTCAACACACTTTAGATGTTATGCATTCGAGTGGTACAAAAGCTGTCGAGTTAGAGACATATAGATTGAAGGGTGTGACTATATTGTGGTATGAATCTTGGAAGCAATCTAAGGATATAGATGCACCTCCAACTACCTAGAAGGAGTTCAAAGAGGCATTTCTTCACCATTACTTGCCATTAGTGATCCGAGAGGCCCATGCAGATCAGTTCTTGAATCTCCACCAAGAGAATATGAGCGTGAGGGAGCATAGCCTTTAATTTAATTCCCTGGCCAGTTATGCTACTAATGTAGTTGCTACTATGGAAGATAAGTTCATCGATATGTGGATAGATTGGATATGTATCTGGTCAGAGATTGTACCATTGCTTCCTTGAACAAAGATATGGATATAGCGAGAATGCAAGCTTTTGCACGGAAATTAAAGGATCAGAGGCAAAGGAGAAGGGCACAAGAGTTAGAAAGGTCATAGTCCAAGAGAGCCAAGTTTACAGGGCAGTTTACACCACCCCAAGGTGAGCTTAGGCCTCGGTTTTCTAATAGACTGCCTAGTCCATCATCCTCCTACTCTGTAGCCAGTGCTCTACCACAACTTTAGCGGTCTAGGAGAAATCGATTTGGTCCAAGATATGAAGGGCAAGGCGCACGGATAGTGGGGTATTCAATAGGCCAGCAAATGACCCCTATGCAGCCTTGTAAATAGTGTGGAAGAAGTCATTCAGGTATATGTCATGTTGGGATAGGCGTTTGTTATTGGTGTGGTACGCTAGGGTATATGATGAGAGATTGTCAGAGTAGACGTATGGGTGATAGCATAACCTATTAGATTAGTTACTGCATCATCATCATTAGTTCCTCCATTAGGTAGGGGTCAACAAGCACCTACAGGTTGTGGTAGAGGTATTAGAGGAGTAGCGAGCTCTAGCGGAGTCCAGAATCGCACTTATGCTCTGGGGAGTCGGCAAAATTTGAAAGCTACACCTGATGTGGTAACAGGTACATTATCCATCTTTTCACATAGTGTATATGCATTAATTGACCCTGGTTCTACACTATCATACATTACTCCGTTAGTTGCTGGGAAGTTTAAGAGAACACCCAAATTATTGAACAAACCATTGGAAGTGTTCACACCAATCGGTGAATTTATTATGGTTAGAAGGGTTTATTATGACTGTGTAGTGATTGTTTGTAACCTTGACACATTGGCTGACTTAACTGAGCTAGAAATGGTGGAATTTTATGTTATAATCATTATGGATTGGTTAGCTTATTTCTAGGCAACCATGGATTGCCGAACTAAGAGAGTGTGCTTCCATTTTCAAAATGAGGCAGTTCTTGAATGGGAAGGCATTGTTGGGGCACCAAAGAGTAAATTTATCTCTTATTTTAAAGCTAGAAAGATGATATCTAATGGGTATATATGTCATTTAGTTAGAGCGAGGGATACGAGAATGACCAACTCTTCAATTATTCCAGTAGTGAATGAATTCATTGATATGTTCCCTGAAAAACTTCCAGGCTTACCTCCAGAACGATAGGTAGATTTTGGTATTGACTTCTAGGCACTCAACCTATTTCCATCCCTCCATATAGAATGGTCCCGACAGAATTGCCTGAATGAAAAGAGTAGTTAAAAGTCTTATTAGAGAAGGGTTTTATAAAACCTAGTGTGTCCTTTTGGGGTGCACTAGTGGTATTTGTATGAAAAAAGGATGGAACCTTGAAAATGTGTATCAACTATCGGCAATTGAATATGGTGACAATTAAGAATAAATACCCGCTCCCCAGGATTGACGATTTATTTGATCAGTTATAGGGTGACAAATGCTTTTCAAAAATTTATTTGAGATTAGGTTATTACCATGTGAGGGTAAAGGAGAAAGATATACCTAAGACTACTTTTAGAACAAAATATGGTCACTTTGAATTTCTTGTTATGTCATTCGGGCTCATGAATGCACCAACAGTTTTTATGGATCTGATGAACAGGGTATTTAATCCATTCTTGGATGTGTTCGTGATAGTATTTATAGATGACATTTTGGTATATTCAAGTTCAGAAGAGGACCATGCAAATCACTTACGAAAAGTGTTACAGGTTCTTCGTGATTGATAGTTGTATGCTTAGTTTCCTAAATATGAATCTTGGCTAAAATTAGTGGCATTCTTGGGTCATATTTTGTATGAAGGGGGAATAAGGGTTGATTTACAAAAGATAGAGGCTGTGAAAGATTGGCCAAGACCAACAACACTCATGAAAGTTTGGAGCTTCCTAGGTTTGGTAGGTCATTACAGGAGGTTTGTTGAAGGTTTTTCTTCTATTTCTGCACCTCCAACAAAGTTGACACATAAGGCAACCAAGTTCCAATGGAATGATGTATGTGAAAGGAGCTTCCAAGAGCTGAAAAATAAGCTAACTTCTGCACCTGTGCTAGCACTTCCAGAAGGCACCGAGGGGTTTGTAGTGTATTATAATGCTTCAGGAGTTGGCTTAGGGTGTGTACTGACATAACGTGGTAGGGTAATTGCTTATGCATCTAGACAGCTACGACCACATGAGAAAAACTACCCAATGCATGATCTTGAGCTAGTAGCGGTTGTGTTTGCTCTGAAAATATGGCGCCACTATTTGTATGGGGTTCACATTGACTTACACACTGATCATAAGAGCCTACAATACATCCTAAAGTAGAAAGACCTAAACTTAAGACAACAAAGATGGCTAGAGCTAATAAAGGATTATGACGTTGATATACTTTACACACCGAGGAAGGCAAATGTGGTATCCAATGCTCTGAGTCATAACGGAACCATGAATACTGGTGATCAAGCTGTGGTGAGTCAAGGAGTGGCTAAGGATCTACGTCAGCTAGATAGTTTAGGAGTTCTCCTTCTTGAAACTCCCAAGGAAGGGGTTATTGTACATAATGCAGCAGCATCTTTATTAGTAATGGAGGTGAAAGAAAAAAAGTTTCAGGATCCTATTCTACGACAGCTTAAGGAAAAGGTAAGTCAGGGTACGATAAAGGGCTTTGACCTTAAACAAAATGGAGTACTTTACTACCAAAATAGATTATGTGTGCCTGATATTAATGGATAAAGAAAGAGGATAATGGAAGAAACCCATCATTCTCGATATTCCATCCATCCAGGATCAACTAAGATGTACCATAACCTGAAGGGAATGTTTTGGTGGGGAGGCATGAGGAAAGACCTTGCAGAATTTATGGCTCAATGTCCAAATTGCCAATAAGTAAAAGTAGAACACCAAAATCCAAGAGGTTATGTGCAGCGTATAGAACTTCCAACATGGAAGTGGGATATGATCAATATGGATTTTGTTACCGGGTTGCCTCGCTCATTTAAGAAGTTTGACTCCATTTGGGTAATAGTTGACAGACTCATAAATTCAATACACTTCTTGCCAGTCAGGAGTGATTATAGAGCTGAAGAGTACGTAAAGCTATACCTTAAAGAGATAGTAGGCTACATGGACTCCCAATCTCCATTATATCTTACCAAGCATCTCAATTCACTGCAAAGTTTTGGAAGTCCTTCCAAAGGAGTTTAGGGACACAAGTGAATTTGAGTACAACTTTCCACTCTGAGACAGACGGTCAAGAAAAATGCACCATTCAGACACTTGAAGATATGTTGCAAGCTTGTGCATTGGACTTTAAAGGTAGTTGGGTGGACCATTTGCCACTTATTTGAATTTGCCTATAATAGTAGCTACCACATGAGTATCAAGATGGCACCTTATGAAGCTTTATATAGGAGGAAATATAGGTTTCCAATTGGATTATTTGAAGTGGGTGAACAACCTTGCTTGGGCCAGATCTAGTACAAAAAGCCATGGAAAAAGTTAAGGTAGTACAGCAGTGGCTAGAAACAGTCCAAAGAAGTCACAAATCATATGCGGATGCTAGAAGGAGAGGACTGGAATTCTCAGTAGGGGATTGGGCATTTTTTAAGGTGTCTCTAATGAAAGGGGTTATAAGAGTTGGTAAGAAAGGAAAACTGAGCCTACATTACATAGGAACATATCAGATTACTAAGAGGTTCGAGCAAGTTGCATATGAACTAGAGCTTCCCCAAGAGCTTTCAATGGTTCATCCAGTTTTTCATGTCTCAATGCTTCGAAAATGAAATGGTGACCCATCCCATGTCACTCTTATTAAAGACGTACAGGTTATAGAAGATCTCATATATGAAGAGGTACCTATTGCTATTCTAGATCGTCAAGTTATGAAGCTAAGGAATAAAGAAATAGCTTCAGTGAAGGTACTTTGGAGGAACCAGCAAGCAGAAGAAATAACATAGGAGGCAGAGGACACGATAAAATTAAAATACCCTTACTTATTTGAAGCTAAATATGAATTCCAACATGCAGAATTAGGACGCTAATAGGTATGTGTGATAGAATATTTAGTGTGTTGTCAAGAGTTTGTGTAAGTAAAGATTTGAGCTTGGTTAAGCTATCCAATTGTGCTAACATTCGAGGACTAATGTTCCTAAGGGGGGAGGATGTAACACCCCATATCTTACAATACTAGTACGATTCAAATGAAACATGATATGGCTTTTCAAATTAGCGCCTATTTTGAAAAGTGCTTGAATCTTATGTTATAGGGCGATATGTGTGTCTAACGCTTAAGAGGGTCGAGTGTACATATGTTTTGACTCAAATTGAGGAGATCACAACCCTAAACAAAGTGAGAGAATTGAGGTAGTTGTAGGAATTAAGAAGCTTGCAGGTGAGTCACCTACGTGCTTAGCTTAAATTTGCTAGCTAAACGAAGACGTGTCCCGACATCGAATTTGTCCAAGTCAGATTATGAATAAAGTCTGTGTCAAGGGTGTAAATTTAGCTCATGTTTAAGCATCATAAATGGACTTTTTTTATGCCCAAGATGAATAATAAAAGGGACCAAGTACACTACAACCCACTTGGCTAATTGGACCCAAACTAAGTGAAGAGAAATTTGGAAACTTGGCAGCCAAGGCCCATCAACTTTGAGACCCATTTAGGCCCAAGCGTAAGGGCCAAGCTGCTGCATAACAAAGTTATTAATGTATGTTATTATATGGTGAAAAGTTAAAAAGAATGTCAGCCAAAGAGACTCTTTAAAAGGGCTCAAAAATAGCTCCTTAATTCATTTCACTTTGGAACAAATTTTCAGCTTTCCT
>JAOTQR010118604.1:0-24367 GCA_025774065.1 Solanum ossicruentum | reverse complement strand
ATCAAAACCCCTCATCAAATCCAATATTAGATCCAAGATTTAAAGCTCAAAACATGCTAAAACAACCATACTTTCATGAACTCAAATCACTTTGCAGTAAATTTCTTAGTATACAAAACCCATATGTAAAATTAACTTTAAATCATGCAATATTTGTAAAAAGGAGGCTTACTCACCATGGGTGGAAGGACCCAATGGTTCAACACCACATACCTTGACTTTGGAGAACCCTTAAAGAAGATTGGAAATGGAGACTTGAAGCTTGAATGAAAATCCTTCATGAAATACTTAAGATTGGTCTTGAGTTTTGGGACTTGAATTTAGGGTGAAATATGAGTTTAAGTGTTTGAATAAGTATTGGGGAATGTTTAGGATGATATGAGGGTTAAATAAGACTAAGTATAGGTATTTTCCAGTGTGGGAACCTTTAGGCCCAAGATTTATAATTCTTGTACCAAAAAAATAAAAACAGGCACTAAAAACAATAGGGGCGCATCGCGGAAGTGTCATGCTAACCTCACTAGAATTTGCATTTTCACACAAACGAGTTCTACGAAAATGGGCATAAATGCTTCATCCGAACTTGTAATGAGATGCAACCAAGTGCGTTGGAAAGATAATACAAATGGATTTAAGTTAGTAGGTCATGGGCCACCTAGTTTTTTGTGTAGTACAATATATGACTCTTTAAAGCTGACCCTCCTAAATTGCCTCATTTGCGATTTTTAGATTTTGATATGGTTGCTCTAAAATTTGAGTTAGATTGATCTCCCATGCAATTTGACCCCATGAACAAGAATATGAAGTTGAATTTTTGAAATAATGCACGAATTTTGAGATACATGGAAACAACAATTCCGAGCACTTCCGAGGCACATTTTTGGACACTTTTTAGGGTCTTTACAAAGTCCTTCTCATAATCATTGCAAGATTGTCTAAAATAAATTGTTGAAAATAATAGTAATAAGAATAGGATATATATTCATATAGAAAATAATTATTTGATGAATAAGTATTATCTTACTTAAGATATCACTCTACCTAAATAGATGAAACTTGTGAATAGACGGAGATATTAGTTACAGAATAAGGGAATTTTTTAAATAACTGAAATTTATTAGGTTCAAGTAACTAAATAAATGTCATAATATAATTTGAATGAAGCAAGTTAAGTTGATACAACAATTGATATTTTTTTTCTTTAAATTCAAAAGTGAAAAAAGAAAGGGAAAAGCATGTGAAACAAAGAAAGTGCGTGTGTAATATAAATAAACCTGAGAATTAAATTGAAGTCGGAAAAAATCACAAAATAAGAAGATTCTAGCCAAATTGTTGAATGATTGATAAATCAAAAGTTTTAATTGAAGTATTTTTATTGAAGTAGAGAAGTTATATATATCAAAAAGGAAAGAAAATAATATTTTATTATATTTAGGACAAAACCTTTTATCATATAATTTGGATTTGCGATGAAATTAAGAAGAACTTTTATTTAAAAATAGTAAATTATTTTCGGATAATTAATATGTTCTCCCCTTAAAAGTACCTTTTTTCAAAATTATTATGTGAAAATATCCAACCTCCAGTTTTCCCCTTAAAAAAAACTTTATTTAAACCAAACACCATTAACATGTTTTCCTTTTTCCCAACATTTCCCTTTTCCCTCAAAATAAGAAAGAAAACCTTTTCCCCTCTTGCCCTTGTTTAATTTTTATTACATTTAATATTGTTAAAATAATAATAAAATAGTTCAAAAATATTGTAAAAAGACAATTGTATCTAAAGAGGAGACTTTTAATGAGGGGTAAAAAGTTCAATTAACATTTCTAAGGGTTTTTACGTTTTTAATATAGTATAAATAATAAAAAGATGAGTAGCTCTGATACCATAAAAGTGGTGTTGACACACAATTTTGGTCCAATATTTTTAAAAATTCATACTTTTTGTATTGTTTTTATAGTTTAAAAGTACCTTTTTGATAATTACTCTTATTTTTAAAATATTAAGATTTTAGGTAGTTTAATTTTAAAGTTTAATATAGTCTAATAATTCATTTTTTTACATAAATAAAAATTGTACAAATGTATTTAATTGGCCCACAATTTGGGCCCTTATTTTTTGGTCCATTAGATTTTGAATTGTTTATATAACTTTTACATTGTAACAAGAGAAAGAAAAACATCCATATACATTTTAAGAGGTTATATTTCATTCATGTGTCAAAAAATTATTTACTATCAAATGTCAACTTTTTCTTTAACAAAAATCTTTATCTATGTAAAAAAATTTAAAAAGAAAAACAAAAAGAAAATGCATGACATTAAATAGGTGCAATAAATGCACAGTGTGTGAAAAATGACTTTGTTTATTGGGAAGTGCCAAAAAATTGCATCTACATTAGCAACCAACGCTGCATATGAAATGCAATTAAATTGATTCTCTTTTGTGTCTCTCTTCATTTAATGCATGTAATGATTATGGAAAAATTGGAATATTCTATTTTTCTACAAGTAATGACCAATGTCCCACAAAATCTTCCTGTACAAATGTAATGATCTGGTCCAACATGTGAAGTATTATCCATTTTTTGGCCTAGCCCATCACGGATTTGTCCCTTTAGGCTCACCCCAAAAGGCGCCTCATAGTATATATACCAGTCCTTTACTTATATAATCAGCATCTCTCTTGTGTTTTGCTGATGTAGGACTTCTCATATCTAGATGGATTGTTACATACACCCCCTCTATAGACTCAACATTCTCACTGAGGTTTCTTCCACTACATGGGATTCGCCTAGACTGAACACTGCGATTTGCCTCGACTCAACACTATTCACGTAAACTCAATTGAACTCTAACCCACATTAACAAGGCTAACACAAGAGTTGTTCTGATACCACGTGTAATGACCTGGCCTAACACTATGAAGTATCGTCCACTTTTGGACCTATCTTATTATGGATTTATCCCTTTAATATCACCCCTAAAGCCACCTCACAGTATATGGACCAATCCTTTGCTTATTTACGCAACATCTCTCTTGTATTTGGTCGATTTGGGACCTCATATGTCTATATAGGTTGTTGCAACAAACCGAAAGGTAACTAAATTCCACCTCTTTTATGTCTATTTCATTTAATGTTTATCATCATTTTGGAAATTCATTGGAATCTTCTATGAAGTTTTTCAATCAAGAGTAATAACCAAAGTCATACACAATTTATAGTAGGAAAAAAAGTATAAAATACAAAAATCTCTATGTTGAGATTGGGTTTGATTGTGTCTCAATTTTGATTCAACATGATGGTAAATGGGATGCAACAGGTTTGTTTTCCTTCTTTTAGAAAACATTATATTTGTCCTTCAATTAGTATAGACATTGTTTCCGCATGTATTAAATGTGTGCATTGTTTTTAGAGTAGATGACTCCCTGGGAATGGTCGTAAAAGTTTTTGTTGGAAAATTGGCCAATTGTATATGGTGCATAATATTCATTTTGTTAGTACTCATTTTTTGAAAATACAAATCATAAATGTGGAGAGGAAAAGTTTGAGAAAGGGTTAAACCAAGTACATGAGAAGTAGAAAATGTATGATGAGTAATTTAATAGAAAAAAGGATACGAAATAAACTTTAACAATAGTGTCATGTTTGGTGTTTTTTAGACCTTGAATTTTCTATAGTTTGTGCTGTCATATCAGCATGTCATTTTTTAAAGTTGTGTTTTATTTCCCCTTGTCATTTTGTTGGTAGGTTTTTTTTTTTTTTGTCTTTGCTTAATTGGGTACGATATTTTGTTTCTATATATACCTGCATACATACACAGGTTGCTATGTGGATACAAAATTAAAGGGATTATATTTGATACAAAAAGTGGATTTGAAGGATTGATTGATACTATTGCCACACAAATAGGTGTGGACAGAACCATTACTAAAATGGTGCTACAATATGAGGTTAACAATGAATCCCCATCGATGCGCATCCATAGCAATATGGGCATACAGTGTATTTGGACAAAAAAAATGCAATATGGACTTCTTCTCCATGTATATGTTGTGTATAACATGTGCCCATAGATGTGCGGAGACAATTTTGTATGAAGGGGTTGTGCAAGCTTCGACACAATCATATGCAATTAGAAATAGAATGTGCTTACCTAGGATTGTGTAAGGATTCATATTTTTGTATAGCTATAGTGACACTTGAGATTTAGTTTCGAAAAGTTTTGGGCCATGGTGACAGCTTATGGAACCTCCAATCTCAATCTAAGTTCACTTTTAAGCCTTCAATTCAAGCTTATTTATGTTGTTTAAGGCCATCATGGGTCTGCTACATCAAGCAACTTCAAAGGAACTTTATTGGTTAAGTTTTTCACAAGTACCGATAGAAGGGTCAACTTTAAATGGTCATATCCCTTAGCAAAAAAAAACTTGGTGTCCCACAACCTATCAAATCAAATCTCTTTCAATTACCTTTCCAATACACTTGGTTTCACCTCATTTGGAGTTCAGATGAAAAAGTTATGCCTGTTTTCATAAAGCTCTCATGTGCTGTGCTATCACCATTTCTCTAAAGCAAGCCACACGGGCATTCCAAACGAGCCGTATGGAATCCTATGAACTGTAGGGATAGCCTTGGGCCTGAAATGGACACTTTTGGTCAGACGCCACGACCAGCCACATGAACCATGTGGTGTGGTACGGGCCGTGAGGCTTCCTGAGTGAAAATTTTTCTAAGTGTTGAGCCAAGTTCCAATTTCCAATTTCCATATTTATGCATAAGTGAAGTCTCACGGGCACTCCACACAGACCATGGAGTGCCACATGACCCGTGTAACCTCAAGTGAGGTGACTCTATCCAAACATTCTATCCAATTCATTAATGGGGTTTTCATAAATTCGGTTATTTCTATTGGTCTCTTGGGGATTCCTATGCCATTCAATGGTCATCTAAGGACCTAAAATCTATTTCAAGCATTTAAAAACTCACTCCTCATATTTCAAACTCTCTCAAAACAACTCTTAAAAAACTCTTAGGGATTTCAACATTTAGAGGTAGGGAACTCAATTATCCTTCAAATTCTTTAGGGATTTCATCATCTTGGTAAAGGTATGTAGGTTTTGATCTTTGGTTACTTCCAATCAAGGAGAACCAAATTATTTTGAAGAAATCTACATAAATTTTACTTTCTTTAGTTCGGGGTATTAAATATTATGTTTCCTTAACTTCCAATAATGATTGGGTTATGTTTATCTATTGATTTTAAGGTGATTTATTCTTTGAAATATTGAATTTCATCATTTTTATCAATCTATGATTATGCATGTCCTTTTAAAAATTGAGTATGAGTGGTTTATACATGATTTTAAATATAGATTTAATTATGAGTTTACTTCAATTTCATGTTGTGCTATTAATTTTAGAGTGAATCTCAATTACCCATGCCATTCTCACATTATTCATAGCATACGCATTCATGTTCATGAGATTTTATAGTAATTATGAAATGGTTTAAGCCCAATTATGTTCAATGATATGATTTTGATAAGATATTTGTTATGACAAGAACGTGATCACACACATGTCAATTGATTATGGCTCTGAGCATTATGGGTGTTTGCGCCATTATATATGTATGAATGGGCTATTTCTATGCATGAGTATTATGACTATGAAAGTATGGTTTTGGTATTTTAACCTTAGTATCAATTATTATGAATGACATTTGGCTTTTAAGTCCAATTGTGCATTGAAATGATTTGGAAAGATTTGTATCTCTTAAAAGCATGTATATGTATATTATGGGTATTCTTGTGCGATGATGACTTAGCATCGATGGATTGAGAGAATGCTCTCTTTTCTAGAACTATATGCCTAACAGGTTGTGTGAAATCCTATTCAAAATGGGACATGTTCCCATAAGGAAGGTTTCTTCATACAAAATAGGATAGATTGCCGTAAGGTGAAGTATAATGTGAAAAATATGCTATATGTGGAAGTCCTCTTCGAAATGGGATATGTTCCCGTAAGGAAGATTACTTATGCGAAATGGGATGGCTTCCCGTAAGGTGAAATATGGTTTAATTTTGTCAAGTAGACCACCTCTTTACCGATGAGGGGATCCTATCGGGATTTCAAGTAATACTCAATCTTACTCATGTCAGTTGAGGTCACACCCCCACTACATAAGAGAATCATTTGCACTTTGTAGATCATTAGTTTCATGATATCTTGTTATATTAGTTCCTTGTTGTACATCTCTTTCTATAATATATGCCCTTGTCATCTAATATGGAAATGCAAGTTTTGGTAAGTTCATTCATTTCATCTCTCATACTTAGTACATTCAAATGTACTAATGTATACTCTTTCCTACATGATTTCACCATGTAGGGACCGAGGACTTTGATTATCCACCATTTGACGCTTAGCACGTACTCCAAGTATACTTGTAGTGGTGAGTCTTATCTTCCAAGGACGATCTACCCTCTATCTACCTTTGATAATTTCATTTCTTTATGTATTTGAGGGTGAGCCCGAGAAATATCTTGGCCCTAAACCCATCTATGTAGAGTTATTGTTGGATACCTTGCAAAGTTTCTTACGTTTTGTGCTATGTTTTATGACTAAACTCTATGTTATGGGTTGGCTATCTTTGATTATCATTATGTGAGTTGGTTATATAATTCATGGCTTGGCTATATATTGTGATGGAAAGATTCTAACTCCCAAATTGCCCCCATAAAACTATGTGTTTACTTTCTCGCCCCATAGAACTATTTGTTTACTTTGTGTATGCTTTCGAACTGATGATGTAAGTTTTGGTATTTTGAGGCTTGTTTGGGGACCCTCGGGTTCCTATTTGCCATGTTACATCTAGGCCCAAGGTATGGGTCGTGACAAAGACGGAATCAAAGCCCTAGGTTTGTAAATGACCCTCGAAGTCCAACATGCCACATCAAGCAGAGTCCTATTTATAGGCGTGAAGTGCACCATGCCTATAAGTGGGAGGCTATTATGATGTTCTAAGAATTGTCTCACTTCTTTAAGTCTTATGTTGTGCTATGAATAGTTGGTTTAGTTCTTGACCTTGATGGTATCCTTGCTCTATTTCAAAAGATGCCTCATGGTAGACCTGCTAGACTAGCCTCATCTAATGAGGGTCAAGCACCTCAAGGGCCTATGGATGAGCCTATCTCTAATGGTGAATTCTGTGGGGCCTTTTCCATGCTTTTCCAAGTGGTGACTACTAAAACTAGATAGGCCTATCTTCCTCGGGATTCTACTCCCGCTGCTAAAGTGAGGTATTTTACCCGGATGAAACCTCCAGAGTTCTTTGGGTCTAAGGCAGATGAGATTGATCAGGAGTTCATTGATGAAATCTCTAAAGTATTGCATGTCATGGGTGCCACTTCTGAGGAGAGGGCTGAACTGGCTGCCTATTAGTTGAATAATGTAGCACAGGTGTGGTATACTCAGTAGTCTATGAAAAGGGTTTGTGGTGATGCTTTTAATTGGAAAGATTTCAAGCTTTCTTTTCTGGATCATTTCTTCCCACTAGAGGTTAGGAAAGCCAAGATGATCGAGTTTATCAACCTTAGGCAGGGTAATATGAGCGTGAGGGATTATGCCGTTAAGTTCACTAAGCTCTCCAAGTATGCCCCAACACTTGTGGCTGATCCTCATACAAGAATGCACAAGTTCATTTTCGACATCTCTATCTTACATGTACAAAAATGTCATAAGACCATGCTTAATCAGGATATGGACATCTCTAGACTTATGGTATATGCTGAACAAATCAAATGGGAGAAACTCAAGGAAGGGCAACGTTTGATCCTAAAATGGCCTATTTTGATGGTGGGTTCTCCAGCTCTTGGGGTGGTGGTTTTGGACATTTCCAATAGGGCCAAGGTTTAGGTGCTCGAGTTGCTAATGCTAAGGTGCCTCCTCCTAGGGCACCAATTGGTGGTAGTCAGGGGTATCCTGAGTGTAGCAAGTGTAGGAAGCCCCACACAAGCACTTGTTGGAGAGACTTGGATGTTTACTATGGGTGTGCTGATAAGAATGACAAGGTTGTAGATTGTCCCAAGAACCCTCAGAGAGGTCAAGGTTAGGTGGCTCAGGGTGTTCAAGGCCAACAAAGAGCTCCACTAGTTGTTGCCTCGAGGAAAAACAAGTTATATGCTCTTCATGAATGCCAGGAGGTTGAGGAGGCTCTGGATGTTGTGACTGGTACGTTAAAAGTCTTTGACTTTGATACTTATGCTTTGATTGCTCTGGGTGCAAACTTGTCTTTGGTAACTTCTCTGTTGGCTATTAAATTCGGTGTAAGTCCAAAAATGTAGATAGATCCTCACTCAGTTCATACTCTTATGGTTGAATCTGTTATTGCACATAGAGTCTATCATTGATTACCTGTTTCTGTGTTGCATAAGGTATTTTCGTGTCACCTTGTGGAACTTGAAATGTATCATTTTGATGTAATTCTTGGGATGGATTGGTTGCACGCATCATATGCCTCGATAGATTGCAAAACACAGAAGGTCAAGTTCCAACCTCCCAGTGCGCCCGTTCTTGAATGAAAAGGTAGTGACCCCACTTTTAAGGGTTAGTTTATCTCTTACCTCAAAGCTCAAAAGATGATCTTCTAGGGGTTTGTATATCACATTGTGAGGGTTAAGGATGTGGAGTCCGAATTACCTACTTTTGAGTCCGTTCCAGTGGTGAATGAGTTCCCAGATATGTTTCTCGAAGACTTGCCTGGTATTCATCCCGAAAGGGAAGTAGACTTTAGCATAGATCTTCTTCCGGATACTCAACCTATCTCTATTCCTCCCTATCATATGCCACTGGCTGTGTTGAAGGAATTGAAGGATCAGTTGAATGATTTGTTAACGAAGGGTTTCATCAGGCCAAGTATATCTCTATGGGGTGCTCCAGTGTTATTCGTGAGGAAGAAAGATGAGTCTCTTCGGATATGTATCGATTATAGGCAATTGAATAAGGTGACCATTAAGAATAAGTATATATTTCATAGAATCGGTTAATTGTTTGACCAACTTCAAGGGGCTACTCGCTTTTTGAAGATTGACCTCCGTTTCGGGTATCACCAGTTAAAGGTTAGAGTGTGATATCACCAAGATGGCCTTTCACACAAGGTATGGGATTTTTGAGTTTATGGTGATATCGTTTGGCCTAACTAATGTTTCGACCATGTTTATGGATCTTATGAATTGGGTGTTCAAGCCATTCCTTGATAGTTTTGTGGTTGTCTTCATTAATGACATTCTCATCTATTCCTGGAGTGAGTGGGAGCATATGGATCATTTGAGGTAGGTTTTGCAAACCTTGAGGTAGAAGAAGATGTACGCCAAATTTAGTAAATATTAGTTTTGGTTGGGTGAAGTTGCTTTTCTAAGTCATGTGTTGTCCAGTGATGGTATAAAGGTGGATCCAAAGAAGACCGAGGTGGTAAAGAATTGTCCTAGACCATTGACTCCTTCAGACATTCAAAGATTCCTCGGGTTAGCGGGTTATTATAGAAGGTTTATTGAGGGATTCTCATCCATTGCATCTCCATTTACTAAATTGACCCAAAATAAGACTAAGTTTGTGTGGTTGGATGAGTGTTAGAGAAGTTTCCAAACTTTGAAGGACCGGCTTACATCGACTCCGACTTTGACTCTAAGAAATGGCATGGATGGATTCGTGGTGTATTGTGATGCCTCTCCAATTGGTTTGGGTTGTGTGCTTATGCAATATGGTAAGGTGATAGCTTATGCATCAAGGCAATTGAAGGTACATGAGCGTAATTATCCAACTCCTGACCTTGAGTTACCAGCGGTGGTCTTTGCTTTGAAACTATGGAGACACTATTTGTGAGGGGTGCATGTTGATGTTTTCATTGATCACAAGAACTTACAATATGTGGTCACTCAAAGGGACCTTAACTTGAACAAAGGAGATGGTTGGAACTCCTAAAGGATTACGACATTAGTGCTTTATATACCCCGGCAGGGCAAATGTGGTAGGCGATGCCCTTAGTAGACTTTCTATGGGAAGTGTGGCTCATGTTGAGGAGGGTAAGAAGGACTTATCAAGGGATGTTTACCATTTGGCTAGATTGGTGTGTTAGAGTGGCTGGTTCCAATGATGGTGGTATACATGTTCTAAATAGGGTTGAATCCTCGGTGGTTGTTGATGTGAAAGCTAAGCAAGATTTAGATCCATCCTTGGTTGAATTGAAGAAATCAGTTACCAAAAGGAAAATTGAGGTTTTCTCTAATGGGGATATGGTGTACTTCGGTATCAAGATCGATTATGTATTCCGGATATGGATGTCCTTAAGAAGGTGATCATGAGCGAAGCCCATAATTCATATTATTCTATTCACCCGGGGTCCATTAAAATGTATATAGATTTGAAAGAGGTGTATTGGTGGCATGGTATGAAGAACGACATAGCCAAATCTGTATCCGAATGTCCAAATTGTCAACAAGTGAAGGTGGAGCATCAAAGACCAGGAGGGTTGGCTCAAGACATTAAGATCCCTACTTGGAAGTAGGAAGATATAAATATGGACTTTGTGGTTGGGTTGCCTCGGACTCAGAAACAATTTGACTCTATTTGGGTTATCATTTACTGGATGACTAAATGGGCTCATTCTTACCGGTTAAGACTACTTTTGGTGTCAAAGACTTTGCGAGGTTGTACATCCGAGAGTTGGTAAGGTTACATAGTGTGCCTAGGTCTAGCATATCGGATTGGGGTACACAATTCACTTCACACTTTTGGAGTTTGTTTCAAAAAGGACTTGGTACTAAGGTCAAATTGAGCACTACCTTTCATCCCCCAACCGATGGGCTAGGCGAGAGTACGATTCAAAATTTTGAGGATATGTCGAGGGTTTGTGTGTTAGAGTTCAAAGGAAATCGAGATGACCATCTTTGACTTATCGTGTTTGCTTACAATAATAGCTTCCATGCGAGCATTGGTATGGCATTGTTTGAGGCCTTATATGGTAGGAGGTGTCGATCTCCGATAGGGTGGTTTAAATTGGAGAAGATGGCTTTGATTGGCCCGGACTCGGTGATGGAGGCTATGGAGAAAGTAAAGTTGATTGGAGAGAGGTTGAAGGCGGCCCAAAGTCTCCAAAAGTCCTATTCGGGTACTAGAAAGAGAGACCTTGAATTCCAAGTTAGGGATTGGGTGTTTGTAAAAGATTCACCTATGAAGGGAGTGATGCGTTTTTCAAAAAGGGGAAGCTAAGTCCATGGTATGTAGACCCTTATGAAGTTATTGAGCAGATTGGGAATGTAGCGTATAGGGTGGAGTTACCCCTAGATTTGAGTTCAATTCATCCGATCTTTTATGTGTTCATGTTGAGAAAGATGGTTGGTGATCCTAGTACTATTGTGCCTTTGGAGGGTATTGAGGTTAGGGAGAACTTGTCTTATAAGGAAGTGCCGGTAGAGATTTTTGATAGACAAGTGAAACGACTTCGTAAAAAGGATGTTGCATCAGTAAAGGTGCTTTGGGGTAACCAACATATGGAGAGTGCTACATGAGAGGTAGACTTGGACATGATGAAGCGATATCCCCATTATTTCCAATCTACTCAAGCCTAAGGTATTATGTTCTTCCTTATCTAATTGGTCCCAATTCTTTCATTCTTGAATATCATGGCATGACATGCACACATGTGAATTAAAATGTTTATTTTAAGATGTTTTGAATTACATTACGTTTCGACACGAGTTTTAATGAATTTATGATTTTTAAATGGCGAACTGTGTTTAATATCTTGTATTTGGAGATTACATGTTATAATTCAAGCCTTTCAAGCCTTGTTCTTCCACATTCGAGGACGAATGTTCCCAAAAGGGTGATAATGTAAGGACCTGGATCTTTGTATAACTTTAGTCATGCTTGAGATTTGGTTTCAGAAAATTTTGGACCAAGGTGACACCTTATGGAACCTCCAAGCTCAATCTAAGTTCACTTTCAAGAATTCAATTCAACCTTGTTTATGTTGTTTAAGGCCATTGTGGGTCTTCTACATCAAGTCAAGTTCAATGGAATTTTGATTGGCTAAGTTTTTCACAAGTACCCATAGAAGGATCAATTTTAACTGGGAATATCTCTTAGCACAAAAGGAACTAGGTGTCCTACGACCTATGGAATTAAATTTCTTTGAATTATCTTTCCAATGCACTTGGTTTCACCTTATTTAGAGTTCGGATGAAAACGTTATGCCCGTTTCCATAAAGCTTTCCTGTGCTATGTTGTTACCATTTCTCTAAGGCAAGCCACACGGGTACCCAACCAGGCCATGTGGTATCCCAAGAACCGTGGGGATGGTCTTAGGCCTGAAACAACCACATTTTGGCCAAGTAATGTGCCATGACCAGCCACACCAACCATGTGGTGTGGTACTGGCCGTGAGGCCCTCCTTGAGGCTTCCGGAGTGAAAATTTTTCTAAGTATTGAGCCAAGTTCCAATTTTCAGATTTTTGCCTAAGTGTAGTGTTATAGGAACTCCACACGGATCATGGAGTGCCACACGACCCATGTAACCTCAAGTGAGATGACTCTGGCCAAAAATTCTACTCGATTTATTAATGGCATTTTCATAAATCTGGTTATTTCTATTAGTCTTGTAGGTATTCCTATGCCATTCAATGGTTATCTAAAGACTTAAAATCTATTTCAAACATTAAAAAAATCACTCCTCATATTTTAAACTCTCTCAAAACAACTCTCAAAAAAACTCTTGGGGGTTTCAAGATTTGCAGCTAGGGAACTCAATTCTACATCAAATTCTTTGGGGATTTCATCATATTGGTAAAGGTATGTGGGTTTTGATCCTTGGTTACTTCCAATCAAGGCGACCCAAAGTATTTTCAAGAAATCTACATGAATTTTGCTTACTTTAATTTGGGGTTTTAAATATTATGATTCCTTAAATTCCAACAATGAATGAGTTGTGTTTATCTACTTATTTTAAGGTGATTTAAGCTTTGAAACATTGAATTTCATCATTTTTATCAATCTATACTATGCATGTCCCTTTAAAAAGCTTGTTTGAGCATGAGTGGTTTATACATGATTTTAAATGTGGATTTAATTATAAGTTTACTCAATTTCATGTTATGTATTGATTTTAGAGTGAATCTGAATTACCCGTATCATTCTCACATTATTCATAGCATATGTATTCATGTTCATGAGATTTTATGGAAATTATGAAATAGGTTAAACCCAATTATGTTCTATGATATGATTTTGATAAGACATTGGTTATGATAAGAATGTGATAATATATATGTCTATTGATTATGGCTATTTGAGCATTATGGGTGCTTGCGCCATTATGTATGTGTGTGTGGGCTATTTTTGTGCATGAGTGTTATGACTATGAAAGTATAATTTTGCCATTTGAACCTAAATATGAACTATTATGAATGATGTTTGACTTTTAAGCCAAATTATGCATTGAAATGATTTGGCAAGACTTGTATCTCTTGAAAGCATGTATATGTATATTATGAGTATTCCTGTGGGATGAAGACTTAGCACTAATGGATTGGGGAAGTGTTGTCTTTCCTAGAAGTATGTGCCTAACATAGGTTATGTGAAATCCTATCTGAAATGGGATATGTTCCAATAAGAAAGGTTGCTTCATATGAAATGGGATAGGCTCTCGTAAGGTGAAGTATAATGTGACAATATATGGTATATGTGGAAACAATGAGATTTCCCAATATCATGCTAAGAATAGCTAGGATTTCCAGAGGCTATAAACTTAGAAATGCAGAGCAATTTGAAGAAATACCCTGGCTGTCTCTGCACCCCTACCTCCTTTATCTCCTATCCGAAATGGGATATGTTTTCGTAAGGAAGGTTGCTTCATCCGAAATAGTATGGGTTCTCGTAAGGTGAAGTATGGTTTACCTTTGGCAAGTAGACCACCTCTTTACCAATGAGGGGATTTAATCGGGATTCTATGTAGTAGCTCGCTTGGTCTTACTCATGTCGGTTGAGGTCACATCCCCACTATATATAAGAGCATCATTTATACTTCTTGCATCATGAGTTTTATGATATCTTTTTATATTAAGTTCCATGTTATTCATCTCTTTCTATAACATGTGCCATTGTCATCTAACATGGTAATGCAGATTTTGGTAAGTTCATGCATTGCATCCCGCACACCTTGTATATTTAAACATAATAACACATACTTTTGCCTACATAGTTTCACCATGTAGGGACCAAGGGGTTTGATCATCTACCGTTTGATGCTTAGCTCAGATTCTAAGTATACTTGTAGTGGTGAGTCCTATCTTCCAAGGATGATCCACCATCTATCTACCTTTGATACTTTTGTTTCTTTATGTATTTGAGGGTGAGCCCGGGAAATGTCTTGGCCCCGACCCATCTATGTAGAGGCATTGTTGGATATCTTGTAAAATTTCTTATGTTTTATGCTACGTGTTATGACTAAAATCTATGTTATGGGTTGGTTATCTTTGACTATCGTTATGTGATTTATGGGTTGGCTATATGTTGTGATGGAAATATCCTAAGTCTCGAATTGCTCCCACAGAGTGAGTCCTACTTTCCTGCCCCATAGAATTATGTGTTTACTTTGTGTACGCTTCCAAATCGATAATGTGAGTTTTGGTATCTTGAGGCTTGTTTGGGGCCCTTGGGTTCCCATTCGGCATGTCACATCTAGGACCTAGGTCCGAGTCCTGATAGAATGAAATAGTGATTCATGAGGAGAACGATGTATAAATTGTAAAAAACACTGAAAATGATGTTGTTGTAGGGAATCAAATCTACAAAGCAAGAACATTCTTGTAGAGGTGATGATACAGTATGCTTTGTTGAAGAGATTTGAATTCACCATTATGATCAAGTCATATGAGGTGTCTTGTCTTAATTTTCGATTTGATATTACATTATTTTTTTCCGTGCCAATTACTTTGGTTAAATTTTGGTTATAAGTTTGACTTTTGTCTTGGTTAGTGTCAGTTGAGGTTGTCCTTTGTGAGTGAACGGTATGTGGCATGTGCAGAAGTTTGGTTTATATAGTTAGTTGTGAGTTTTTTTATATTGTTGACTGGTTGGTTATTGTTTGGTCGAGTATTGGCTATACATTAGTACTTTGGTAACAAATTTGGTGAATATGCTGTAAAAGTTGGTTAATAACCTCAAAACCATTGTTACAAACATGCCCTTTTTGCAGCTATAACTTGAAGTGCCCAACTAATGGCTGCACATTGTTGTTTAAGTCTTTGTGTTTGAGAAATTCCAAATTGTTTCATAATTTATAAATTTTATGATGCACACACATGTCCAGTGAAAGGTAGGCTGATATTGAAATGTCAATATAAAAGTGATGTGCTTGGTGCAATGTTGTTAGAGAAATGCAGTGACCCAAAATCAATTGTACATTTAATAAAATAAGAAAAGACATGAAAAGGTGACATGGGATTACATTGAGTTATATGCAAAATTTGAGAGGTAGGCAAAAGGCCTTTACTGTACTTCGAGGGGACCCAACTATGTCTTACGGAAAATATCAATATATTTATATATATTGGGAAAAAAATATCCAGGAATTATAGTGTAGTTAAGAATGGTAGAGGATGAAATTTCTTTTATATATTGATTACACTAGATGCATGCATTAGACATTGGGAATATTGTTGACCAATTGTGCTTGTTGATGTTACATATATAAGGTCACCGTTTGAAGGTAAAATGTTGATTGCTAGCACTGTAGATCTAGCAGGTGGGTTTTGAAAACTTCATGAATCAGATATCAGTTTTCATGTATAGTAATGTTTATTAATTTTTTTTGTTTAATTGTAGGTCATATATTACCTCTAGCATACAGTGTGGTGGACATGAAAAATGATATATCATGGAATTGGTTCTTTCAATTTTTCAAATTGGCATTCAGTGATAGGAACAATATGTGCTTTGTTTCACATAGGAACAAAAGCATTTGGAATGCCATTGCGTCTGTTTATCTGGATTCCCACACTACGCTTGCACATATCATTTATGGACAAACATGCTGAAAAGGACCTACAATAATACCAAGGAGGTGATAAAGTTGTTTTTTAACTTGGCTAACCTATAATAATACCAAGGAGGTGAGAAAGTTGTTTTTTAACTTGGCTAAGGCATACACAGTTACGAAATTTGAGGACCTGATGAGTCGGGTGAAGGAGATAATTCCAAAATGTCACTCCTATTTGATCAAGGTTGATTTTGAGAAGTTGTCCCCCGCACACGCAACTATAAAGAGGACATGGACACTAATGAGCAATATTGTCAAATCAATCAGCAATGAAATTTTGCCTGGCCACAGGTTCCTTGTATTACCTATGCTGGAGTACATAAGAAAAATGATTGAAACATGGAATGAGAAACACAAACAAGAAGGGAGGGAGACTACAACAACTCTGACAAGGAAATACAATGTGATGCTATTGGACAATGAGAGATTGTCGCATTGAATGACAATATGGTTCTAATTTTTCAAAGCGATAATGGTCTTATTGATGTTTGTGGATAAATTAATAATTTTATTTATTTATTTTGTTACAGGTAAGAGCTTCAACGGAATGTCTTCACACTGTTACTGATGGTTCAAAGAGGTTCACTATGTATTTAAACAGAAGAATGTGTTCTTGCAGGAGGTTTCAACATCATGAAATCCCCTGTGCACATGCAATCGTGGATACTGCATATAGAAACAAATCTCCAAGGACTACTGTTCAATTTACTATAGCAATAAATATTTTCAGGATGCATATGCAATACTGATTGATCTATTGCCTTGCGAGAGCGCTTAGGTTAATTTGGATGATGTGATGGATGAGATTGTGCTACCACCAGATATAAAGGGAGGACTAGGGAGACCATCAAATTATGATCGGAAGAAGGGCTTTACTGAAGTGAAATTCAAAAGAACTAAGATTACATACAGTAATTGGTGGTCAGCAGGTCATAACAAAATGACTTGCACTCATACTCAAGAAAAAACCTGATGGATTGATTCTTGTTCAACATTATATAATAGTGTGGGTGATTTGTAGTTTTATTGTTGTAGTTCATGGGATGTTTTTGGTGTCTTTTTAAGGACCCGTACTTTGTATGACCTTTATGGAGCATGGAAATTTGGTTTCGAAAAAGTATTGGACCAAGATGATGCTCCATGGGAGTCCTCAGGGTTCGTGTGAAGCCATAAGGCCCGTGTTTGGAGGATGTTTGGCCCTTAAATGTGGTGTTTTAAACTATGGCACACCGCACTTGGACCTCTCATGGTCCATGTGACACTTCACGGACCGTGTGGTGGGCTATGTGGTGGCCTTGGCTTGAAATCCCATAATTTTTGGACCAAGTATGGTTACATGACCATGTTCACGGCTCGTGTGGGGTGTCACGGCCCGTGTACCCACCCATAAAGCTTCCGGAGTGAAATTTTTCGAAGTATGGAATCACTGACTTGAAACTTGATTGTGGAAATTTTCTAAGGAGAGGGGTATAGGCAATGTCACGGCCCATGTGACACTACACAACCCGTGTGGCCTCCCTTGAAGATGACTTCGTTGAAAAATTCAAAGTATGGATTTTTCAAGATAAAGCTAAGTTCACCTTCAAGCCTTCAATTCAAGTTTATGTATGTTGTTTAAGGCCATCATGGGTCTCCTACATCAAGCAAGTTCAAAGGAATTCTATAGGCTATGTTTTTTATAAGTACTAATAGAAAGATTAACTTTAAATGGTCATATATTTTAGCACAAAATGACTTGGTGGACCATGACCTATAAAATTGAAGATCATTGAATTAGAATTCCAACACATCCAATTTCATATTATTCCAAGTTTGAAGCCAGAAGTTATGCCCTTTTTCGTCGAATCTGTCTGGACTAGACAGGGTTCCTTCATGGACCGTGAAGAGCTTCACGACTAGTGAAGCTAGCCGTGATAAGTTCCAGGTAAAATTTAAAGGGGTGTTTTATTTAGGTGGTTTTTTATATTTTGACCCATCCCCAAGGCCTCTTAAGACCTTTAAACCCCCTTTTACCTTCCTAAAACTCTCCCACACTAATTATAAATCCTCATTCAAGACTAAACCTTAGTCTCTAGAATCAAACTCTTTCAAGCCTCCCTCTAAGAAATCTTGTGGATTGGGAACTTGGAAACCAAGGAAAGCTCATTTCTTCCCCAAATTTCTCTTGAAACTCCTTCATTTGTCAAAGTATGTAGGTTTTGATCCTTGGTATCCTTTCAACCAAGGAGACCCAAACTCTTTTCAAGCATTTTTCATGAATTTAGCTTACTTTAAATGTTTCTAATTTTATGCTTCATTATATTTAATTATTGTTTTGGGTTATGTTTACTTAATGATTTTAAGTCATAATATTATGGATTACATTGAGATTATGAAATTATAAATATACATGTCCTCTTTTAAAGTTTGATCTAAGCATGGGTGATTTATAATATAGTTTAAATGTTGATTTAGTTATGGATTTATGTCAATTTCATGTTACATTATTGATTTTTGAATAAATCTCAATTACCCATGCTATTCTCACTTTATTCATGACATATGCATTCATGAACATTGAATTTTATGAAACTTATGAAGTGGGTTAAGCCTAATTATGCTTATGTAAATGATTTTGATGAGATTATGGCTATGACAAGAATGTTATCACATATATGTCTAAGATTATGACTCAAGTAGCAATTATGGGGGTTTACACCACTATGTTTAAGGGAGTATCGATTGAGCTTTGAGGCGCGGTGGGCTATCCACAAGATTCCATACTCATCTCTCAAGAAAGTGCTCCGAAGGAGCTATTCCTATGCATGAAAAGTATGTCATAGAGAATGTTCTGGCTTTTAGCCTATTATGCATGATTGTGAATAAAGTGATTTGGCCTATAAGCCTAAGAATGAACATAAAATATTTGAAAATTTGTGCCCCCTTTACAAGCATATGTGTATATATATGTATGCTAGTAGGATGATGACCTACCACAGATGGATTGGATGTCGGCGTGGACTATCTTCAAGGGTCTATACTCCTTTCCTTGGACAATGTGCCTAACATAGGTATGATTATTCCCTGAGGGTGGAAAGGATTATTATGGATCTATCTTTGGTAATTAGGTCACCTCTTTATCTATTGTGGGGTAGACAATTGTCACCAACCAAGCCTAGGGCCTA
The DNA here is from genome assembly GCA_025774065.1 of Solanum ossicruentum. Lineage (NCBI taxonomy): Eukaryota > Viridiplantae > Streptophyta > Magnoliopsida > Solanales > Solanaceae > Solanum > Solanum ossicruentum. The sequence continues at coordinate 5,103 of JAOTQR010118604.1, read as the reverse complement.
GATATGATACGGGACAAGGGGAAACACTAAGGGCCCCAAGCAAGACTCATAAAGCATCATTACAAATCCTTGGTCGTGAAAGTAATAAGTCAAGCATAAAAAATAAACGAATGGGGAAACCGAGGCTAAGGGAAAAGCTTGCACAATGTCAAAAGCAAGAGCCAAGCTCATATCATAGACATTATGAACAATACAGTCAAGGCTCTTAACATAGATACATAACATGTCCAACAAACACCACTAATACATAAATAAGAGTGGGGACTAAATCAAAGTAATCGGGCTCACTATCATAATCAAATATACAATAAAGAAGAACGTCTCAATACATAATAGGAGCAATATAGAATAAGGTCCCCGAAATGGAGGACTCACGAAATATCTTGAGTAGTGCAAAACTAGCCATGTAGAGGAGGATGATGATCAACTTCACACCAGTTCCTACATGGTGACATCATGTAGGCATAGAGTATGCGTTAGTACATTTGAATATGCTAAGTATGTAGGATGCAATGCAACAATAGATAGGCACCATAATCGAAATGTATAATGTTAAGCAATAGATATAATATAACAATATGACATGTATGATCAATGCTGCTTAAGTAAGTCATGCTCAAGTAACTCAAACTCATATAGGATGTCATTTTTGAAGAATAGACCAAATAGATTTCCAGAGTATGAACCCATTGGTTGGTTGATGATGATCTCACCCCATCATCTTGGTGGTGTGGTACAAACCCCTCACATTGTTGATGACAATTGCACCTTATCATCTTGGTGGTGAAGTACAAACCCCTCACATTGCTTGATGAGTACAAACCCCTACCTTGATTGATGAGTACAAACCCCTACCTCGATTGATGAGTACAAACCCCCACCTCGATTATTCAGGTCCTTAGTCCCCACGGATTGGGCATGGTCTAATGCAACACTTCATAGAGAACTTGTCATATGCATAAGTTCATTAAATCATCATTTAGTCATTCATATCATATCTCATGCATTGGACCTACAATTCCACAAGAAACCCTAGCCAGACATTTTATATAACACTTTGGGGGTGTGAAATGGGGGTAAAAGACCATGCAATTTAAAAATGAAATCATGCAAGAAAATTTGTTGTAAAATTATCAATCAACACCTTGTAACACCCCCAAGACATTCACATCAAAACCCTCATCAAATCAAACATTAGATCCAAGATTTAGAACTAAAAACATGCTAAAACAACCATACTTTCATGGATTCAAATCACTGTGCAGGAAATTTCTTACTATACAAGACCCACATGTAAAATCAACTTTAAATCATGCAAATTGAGTAAAAAGAGATTAGGGCACCATGGGCGGAAGAACCCAATAGCTAAACCTACATACCTTACCTTGGAGATGAACTTAGTGAAGATTGGAAATGGAGACTTGAAGCTTGAAGAAGAACCTTGATGGAGAACCTTAGCTTGGGATGAGGGTTTGAGACTTGAGTTAGGGGAGTGAAAATATGACTGTGTTTGAGTGAGTATTGGGAAATATTAAGGATGATATGAGGGTGAAATATGACTAAGTATAGGTAAAAACATGCTTGGGAGAACTTAAGCACAAGACTTAAAAATCTTGGACCGAGACAACAAAACTGGGCAAAATTAACACTGCTCCGTGCTCTGCGACGCACCTCTAGAATTTGAAATTTTGGAAAAATCAAAATTTTCTGTTGTTGCAATAAAATTAGGGTTAGACCCTTTTTACCCTAATTTTGACTCCCTGAACTAGAATATGAAGTCTGATTTTTGAAATAACAAACGAATTTTGAGATATATGAAATTTAAAATTCCAGACATTCTGAGGTATGTTTTCAGGCACGTTTTCGGGTCATTTCAATATCTCCCCCGTGGGAACACGTCCCCGAATGTAAAAGAGACATACAAGACAAGAATGATCACAAAACAAACCAGCCCCAACTAAAGTGCAAAATTACATTTGAAACACCATTTTCAAAAACTCAATGTAAATGTAAAATCATCATAAGCTTGCCAACTTAAAAATGAATTCAAATGCATGACATAGGGGCTCAAAAATAAGACTTGAAATCACATAGGGGACTTAGAATTAGTACCTGGGAATTGAGTGGAGTAAAAAATATAAGGATACCATTTTTGCATGTCCACTTCGTCCTCCCAAGTAGCACTTTCGATTTGTTGGTTCCTCCAGAGGACCTTAACGGATGCCACCTACTTATTACTGAATCTCTTCACTTGTCTATCTAGGATCTGAATCAGAACCTCCTCGTAGATCAAGTTATCTTCAACAACATCCACAATATCAAGAGGCATAATAGCATTAGGGTCACTAACACATTTTCTCTATATTGAGACATTGAACACCGGGTGAACCAAATTCATTTCACTAGGCAATTTTAATTCATGAGCTACCTTGCAAACGCTCTTCAAGACCTCATACAAACTAACATACCTTGGACTCAACTTCCCTTTTTTACAAAAACAGACCACACCTTTTATTGGAGAAACTTTCAAATAAACCCAATCACCCACTTTGAATTCAAGGTCTCTTCTTCTCACATCAGAATAAGATTTTTGATGACTTTGGGTTGTTCTCAACCTTTCCCTAATCATCTCAACCTTCTAAAGAGCCTCCATAACTTGGTCTGGCCCCGAATAAGCCACCTCTCCAACCTCTAACAAACCAACCAGTAATCTACAATGTCACCCATAAAGAGTCTCAAAAGGGCCCATACCGATATTAGAGTGATAGCTATTGTTGTAGGCAAACTCAGTCAAAGGAAGATGGACATCCCAACTACTCCTCACTCCAATACACAAGCCCTTAGTATGTCCTTAAGTGTTTGAATGGTTCTTTCGGCTTGGCTATCTGTTTGAGAGTGAAAGGTCTTACTAAGGTGAACTTTGGTACCAAGACCCCTTTGAAAAGACCTCTAAAAGTGTGATCTTAATTGTGCACTATGATCCGATATGATAAATAAAGGAACCCCATGAAACCTCACTAACTCATGGATGTACAACGTTGCATATTTGTCAACCCCATATGTGGTCTTAACAGGTAGAAAGTGAGCCGTTTTTGTCATCCTATCAACCACCACCAAATGGAATCAAAACCTTTACTATTCTTGGTCAACCCAACCATAAAATCCACATAAATCATCTCCCACTTTCAAATTAGAATCTCAATGTCTTGGGTTAGGCCACTCGGCCTTTGATGCTCGGCTTTGACTTGTTGACAACTATAGCACTCGAAAACAAATTTGGCAATGTCCCTCTTCACCCCTCCCAACCAATACACATCCCTCAAGTCTCTAAACATTTTGGTGGAACTGGGTGGATAAAATAAGAAGAATTATGGGCCTCATCAAGAATTTTCTCCCACAAATCATCAACATAAGGCACACACAACCTACCTTGGTATCTAAGAACACCATCTCCCCCTTGTGAGAAAACCTCTTCTTTGCTCTCAAGGCCTTCAATACAAGCAGGGAGGAGTCTAGATCTTGTTTTGCTATCACTACATCAACCAAAGAAAACTTAGGCCCATCAATAACCACAACACCATCATCACCAACGTCTTCCAACCTAACCCCTAATCTAGCCAATCTATGAACCTCCCTAGCCATCTCCCTATCACCCCCATCCACATGAGCTAGGATACCCATGAACACCCAACTCAAAGCATCCACCACCATATTTGCCTTATCCGGATGATAATGCACACTTATGTCATAATCTTTGAGATGTTCTAGCCACCTTCTTTGTTTCAAGTTGAGATCTTTTTGAGTGAAGCTATATTGAAGATCTTATGATCGGTGTGGACATCAATATGCACCCCATACAAGTAATGGAGCCAAATCTTTAATGCAATGGCTAACTCTCGATCATGGGTAGGGTAGTTCCTTTCATGTACCTTGAGTTGTCCAGAAGCATAAGCTATGAACTTTCCATTTTGCATTAGCACACAACCCAAATCAACTCTAAATGCATCACAATACACAAAAAAACCCTCAAGCCCATCTGGTAGTGACAATATAGGAGCAGACACAAGCCTATCCTTTAATGTTTGGAAGCTTCTCTCATTTTCATTGGTCCACACAAACTTAACCTTATTTTGAGTCAATTTGGTCATAGGGGAAACAATGGAGGAGAACCCATTCACAAACTTCTATTGTAACCTACAAGGCCCAAGAATCTACTAATATCTGATGGGGTCAATGGTCTAGGCCAATTTCTAATCACATCATTTTTCTTAGGATCTACTTTTATACCATCCCCGGCACCATATGGCCCAAGAATGCAACCTCCTTTAACCAAAATTCACACTTTTCTTATTTAGCATACAATTTCTCCTCCCTCAACCTTTACAACACAACCCTCAAATGACCTATATGCTCCTCCCCACTATACGAATAGATCAATATATCATCAATGAAGACCACAACAAAGGAATCAAGGTAAGGTTTGAAGACCCTATTCATTAGATCCATGAAGATGGCCAGTGCATTAGTCAACCCTAACGACATTACAACAAACTCATAACGCCAATATCTAGTCAGGAAGACCGTATTAGTAATATCACCCTCCCTCACCCTTACTTGATGATACTCGGATCGAAGATCAATCTTAGAGAAGAAGCTAGTCCCTTGCAATTGGTCAAATGAATCATCTATCCTTAGAAAAGGATATCTATTTTTACAATGACCCTATTGAGTTGCCGGTAATCAATATACATCCTAAGTGACCCATTGTTCTTTTTCACAAACAAGAACAGAGCACCCTAAGGTGATTGATTAGGTCTAATAAATCCCTTTCCCAACAAATCTTTCAATGGCTCCTTTAACTCCTTCAACTCCACCGGGGCCATACGCTAAAGGGGAATGGAGATAGATTGAGTATCGAGAAGGAGATGTATGCCAAAGTCTATCTCCCCTTCAGGAGGGACACCGGGAGGTCATTTGGGAAGACATCAAGAAACTCGTTTACAATGAGGACCGACTCATGGAAGGAACTTTGGACTCCACATCTTTAACCCTCACAAGATGATACAAACATCCCCTAGAAATCAACTTATGGGCTTTAATGCA
>JAOTQR010118585.1:0-24368 GCA_025774065.1 Solanum ossicruentum | reverse complement strand
CTTGTTTTAGGCATCAAATGTGTTGTATTTTGACAGCACATCAACACCATCAACTTAGAATTGTTGCTTGTCCTCAACCGATGACTCAATCTAGGCAGACAATGAGAAATACATAGCAACTACACCACTGGCATATACAACAACTCCTTTGATTAGGATACCCAACTACCATTTTCAAATCAGGATTGCAAGGTCATCAAGAAAAACCATAACATAATGAGATACCTGGCAATCCAAATATGACAAGCTAAGGAGCCTCAAATATCCACAATCGTTGGTATATTCATATGCTACTAAAGTAGTGCAAATGCCCTCAATAGAAAGAAGTATCTTATACTCACTAGGAAAGCATTTAGAATTCAGGGACTAAGGAAGCATTCTCACTCTCACAATTGAAATTCATGCATACTGACTAACTCCATAAGCTTGCCTCTATACACATCTTCTGTCTTGGTAATGAAGTGGATTTGGATCACTTTAGGACTTATGGGCTTGTAATATAGGTCCAGGGGGTTTGGTTATGTCATTTTAGGCAAGTAGTGACTAAAGGTTATCCTTGAACCACGTTTACCAATAATTTTTGCTTTCATAAACCAACCCTTTTCAATAAATCCACCCTTATTCTCCTGTTTTGAACTTTGCTTGAGTGCTTTGTTACTATTTTCAGTTGTGCCTTATTTTTGTACTCAATTCTTGCTACTTTTTCTCAATTGAAGGATCTTTTCTTTTTCTTTTTCTTCACTCAACTCATGCCTTTTCATTTCTTTCTTTACTTCCTAATGAACCACCTCATTGTCATTACTTTACCATAATAAGGGCCACCCTCAATTTAGCCTTTTAGTCTTAGGTGAAGTACACAATATCTATTCCTCACACCAAGGCCACAACTTGTAGCTACCCTCAAGTTAGGCTTTTAGCTTCTTTTAGGGTTCACATGTCCAAGGATAGACCAGGGCCAATATCAAGGTATTTCATCCAACAAGGTTAAGCTAGAAAGGTGTCAAGAAAGAATAAGTTCATAAGAAGCTAAAAAATTTGGAATAACTCACTCATTTGGTGGGTTTTTTAGGATAAAAGTGGGTTTACTCAAAGAACAAAGGCCTAAGATCCTTTCCATATCAACCAAATCACCAAACCAATCTTAGAGTACTAAGGCAAGTTCTGAGTCCATACAAGATGCATGAATACAACAAAATAAGCTCACAAAACACATAGCATTGAATCCACAATCAAGTATAGACTCACAAGTCATACTTTCAGCCTTAGGTTACCTTCACAATATCAGAACAAATATTTCTAAAATACTAAAAAATATATGGATGCATCAACAACAATAATCTCAAAAATTTTGAGGGTACCCATTTTTTCCATAAAAACTTTAAAACACAATTAAAGACTATATATATGCCAGCAGATAACACTACTATGAATTTACACGTTATCTACACCACCTAAACATACTGGTTCAACAGAAAATTAAATATCCACAAGGAAAAGGAAGCACAACAAGAAAAACTTGGGATCAAAAATAGGGGAAGTTATGGGCTTGATGTTACTCAAACTTTGCCTTAATCCATAACTTCCCACACCCCACCAAAATAGAATACTTTGTCCCCAAAGTCAAAACACATAGAGAAGGTGCAAGGGGCATACCTTGGGTTGCCTCTCCGGGAGCACCAGATTTATTGTCACGGCACGACAGAAAGCTTGTATGCTCCTTCTTCATCAAGATCCCAATCTTCCATTATCTTGATTTCTTCCAGGTCACCCATGTACCATTTGACCCTTCCTAACCATTGACTTTGAAAGTGTTTCCATCCCTTCTTTCTAACTCAATAGTGCCATGACTTAAAACGTGCACTACTCTGAAGGGTCCCATCTACTTAGATTTGAGTTTTTCAGGAAACCACCTCAACCTTGAGTTGTAGACTAATACCATGTCTCATGGGGCAAATTGGTGATCTTCAATTCTGCGATCATGCTGAACTTTCATTCGTTGTTTGTATAATACGGAGCTCTCAATCTAAATTCATCAAGCTCATTCACTTGCATCAACCTAGAAGTTGCAGCTTTATGCCAATCTAGATTCAACTTCTTCAATGCCCATAATGCCTTGTGCTCAAGTTCAACCGGAAGGTGATATGCCTTCCCAAATACCAGTTGATAAGGGAACATTTCGATGGGAGTTTTGAAAGCAGTCCGGTAGACCCATAAAGCATCATCCAACTTCCTTGACTAATTAGTGTGATTCACATTCACTGTTTTGGATAAGATTTGATTTATTTCTCGATTTGATACTACCACTTGCTCACTGGTTTAGGGATGATATGGGGTTGCCACAAGGTACTTCACACCATATCTTTCAAGGAGAGATTTGAACAATCGTTTGCAAAAATGGGAACCCCCATCACTTATAATTGCCTGAGGTGTGCAAACCTGGAAAAAATGCTTTTTTGAAGAAACCTGGTAACACTCTTACCTTCATTATTCGATAGAACCACGGTATCCACCCACTCTGATACATAAGCAACTGCAACTAGAATGTAGTTATTAACATGAGAGCTAAAAATGGGTTCCCTAAAATCAATGCCCTAAACATCGAACAGTTCTATGAACAAAATAGGATTTAGAGGGAGTTCGTGTCTTCGTGAAACTCCACCTTCTCTTTGGAATCTATCACAAGACTTTACATAATCATGGGCGTCTTAATGTGTACATGGCCAATAGCAGCCACACTGCAACACTTTGTAAGCCGTACAAGCTCCACTGTGATGGCCACCTACCAATGAAGAGTGGCATGCTTGAAGAATGCTCATCATTTACACTTCTGGGATACATCAACGGATGTATAAACTTGCTACATTGATGGGTGTTCAAATCAGGTGGCACTATATCACTCACCAAGTAGTTAGCATAGACTGCAAACGAAGCTATAAGCTCATGTGAGGCCGCCAAAACTCTCATATCAGGGAATGAGTCATTTATGTCAAGAACATCGTCAAACTTCACTATAGATTCATCTTCCAATCTAGAGAGATGATCAGCTACTTGATTTTCTGACCCCTTTTTGTCATCTACATCAAAGTTAAACTCTTGCAAGAGAAGTACCTATCTGATTAATCTTGGTTTTGCGTCCTCCTTGGCCATCAGATATTTGAGCACCGCATGGTCCATCTGCACAATCACCTTAGCCCCCAATAGGTATGACCAGAATTTTTCAAAAGCAAAAACTAAGGCAGGCAATTCTTGTTCGGTCACTGTGTAGTTTTTTTGGCCCACATTTAATGCTTTTCTGGCATAATAGATCGGATGCAGAATTCTCTCCCTTCATTGTCCCAACACCACACCTAGTGTAACTCAACTTACATCACACATTAATTCGAATGGCTATGACCAAAATGGAGCTACAATAATATGTGTTATGGTCAGCCTTCGTTTCAATTCTTCAAAGGCATTCACGCATGCATCATCAAACACAAACTTAGCATCTTTCTCCAACAACTTACACAATGACTGTGAGATCTTGTAAAATTTCTTTATAAATCGACGGTAGAATCTGGCATGGCCTAGAAAGCTCCTAATACCTATTACCAAAATTGGTGGTGGAAATTTCTCTATAACATCAATTTTTACTTTATCCACCTCTATTCCCTTGCCTTAAATTTTGTGACCAAGTACGATGCCTTCTTTGACCACAGAATAGCATTTCTCCCAATTTAGCACCAAGTGACTCTCAATGCACCTTCGCAACACATCACACAAATGTAACGAGCATTCTTCAAAGAACTGGCCAACTATACTAAAATCATCCATGAACACCTTAATAATACTCTCAACAATTTTGAGAAGATAGACATCATACATCCTTGAAATGTTGCTGGAGCATTACATAGTCAAAAAGACATTATCTTAAATGCAAAGGTACCATAAGGACATGGGAAAGTTGTCTTCTCCTAGTCCTCCGGTGCAATAACAATCTTATTGTACCCGGAATATCCATCAAGGAAACAGTACCATCCCTTCTCTGCCAGTCAATCGAGCATCTGATCCATAAATGGCATAGGAAAATGATCTTTCTCGATAGGAGCATTGATCTTTTAATAATCCATACACACTCTCCATCTGGTGACTGGTGTCATTGGGATCAACTCGTTCTTCGCATTATGCACCAATATGATACCTCCTTTTTTTGGAACACACTGCACTGGACTTACCCACTCACTATTGGCAATTGGGTAGATTACTCCTGCATCTAACCACTTGATGATTTCTTTCCTTACTACCTCTTGCATTATGGGGTTTAAGCTTTTTTGATGCTCAATACTCGGTTTATATCTTTGACTAGTTGAATCTTGTGAGTGCATATCCAAGGGGGTATGCCAATGATGTCTACAATTGTCTACCCAATGTCCCTTTTGAACTTCTAAAGAATCGAGACAAGGGCATCTATTTGATCCTCACTCAAATCTATTGCAATGATGACAGTTAAAGCATTATTCTCTCAAAAATATGCATATTTCAGATGCAATGGTAACGTCTTTAAATCTAACACTGGTGGGACTTCTATAGAAAGTTTAGTAGGTGGTGATTCCCTATTGCACAAATCTAACTCCAACCTTGCTTGTCGCCTCGGCCCAAATGACACCCCAAGAGCATTTACCATTTCCTCATAATGAGAAATGTTGTCACCAAAAAATTCATCAACACAGCCGCGAAAGGATCCGTTCTAAGACTTAATTCTATTGGGATCTCCAATTCACTATCCTCACCCTTTAAATTAAATTGGAATTCAAAATTCTATCATATTGACCTACTTGGAACACAATTGTCTTTTGCCTAATCCTGAAAGTGAGTAGGCTCTTTTCCATATCAACTAATGCATGACCTGTGGCTAAGAAAGGTCTTCCCAAGATGATAGTAACTGCAAAATCAACCTCACAGTCAAGTATAACAAAATCTGCAGTAAATATAATTTATCTACCTTCACTAGCATTTCATACAATATCCCCACAGGCTTCTTGACTATTTTGTCTGCCATCAACAACCCATATTTGTTAGGACAAGGCACCTAAAGCTAATCTTTCTAAATATGGAAGGAGGCATCAAGTTAATGCTATCCCCTAAATCACACAGTGCTTTAGCAAACACAAGTTCTCCTATAGTGCATGGTATGGTGAATGCACCTGTGTATTCCCGCTTTTGCACCAAAGACTTTGTAGTGATGACACTACAATGTTGAAAACTTTAAGAGAGGTCTTGGCTCACTTTTTTCTTCTTCTTGACTAGATTTTCATCCATTTTGCATGCCTCGACATCCTCTCAAGAGCTTCCATTATGGGGATATCTACTAATAATTTCTTAGGCATCGCCTAAAACTGTTCAAACTTACCTTCCTCTATCCTCTTCCTAAGCCTTTAGGGAAAAGGAGGAGGGGGCCTTGGGAAGCTTTTATATTTCTTAGGTTGCTCTCCAGTATTACATGTCTTGGTTTCCTCATTCACTCTCTTGCTATGGTTTCCATTTTCAACTATTAGCATGGGGGGAATCTACAGTGATTTTGCCACTCCGGGTCATGACCACCATGCAGTGCCCTTCATTTTTAGGATTTTGACCCATATTGCTTTGTATTGTGCCCTTTTGGCGTTGGTTCAACTGTAAAGAAACTTGTCCAAATTGTTGTTTCAGTTACTTAATCGCCACCGAGTGAGACTCTATTTTTTGGTTAATATTCGAAATATCCGCCTTCATTCCCTTTAAGGTGTCATCTTGGTAATCGGACCTCTTTAAGAACTTCTCGAATATCTTTTCGATCCTGGAGTTACTTGACCTGGCATCATGGTTGTGAGGTGGCACATAAGGACCATTCATATAGCCCTATTTTCTTCCCCACTCTGTATCTAGCACTCTATTGATTCCCGGACCCTTGCATCCCATAGTCCGAATTTGACCCTTGGGGGTTCTTCTGGAAACCCATCGCTTGGTTTCTTACCAAACATGTGTGAAGTTACTGCGATGCTTCCGGTGTGTTACTGCTTTACACTTTAGAGGTTGGTGAGTTACTGCTTTGATACTTGCTTGGTTTTGATTTAAAACCAAGTTCATACTTGTGCGAAGTTGAGCAAGTTATTCCATGATATCTTCATTTACCTTCTTTCTCTTATTATTGGTGACCGCACAAGGAGGTTTCAACGCACCTCGCTCTTATTGCCCCAATGCTCTATTTTTTTTGACCACTTGCTCCATTCTTGCAGCTATCAATGCAAATAGTTCATCAAGGAACATGCCTCCCATGATTGTATCGACACAAGCTTGACTATTCTCATTAAGTACCTGATAGAAAATCTTGACCAAGGCATCATCAACAATCTTGTGATCAAGGACCACCCTCAAGAATTTAGTACACCTCTCCCATGTTGTGCTAATAGAGTCACCCTACAATTGCTCAAAGTTGTTGATTTGGTCCTTTACCTTCAACTTCTTAGGTCCTGGAAAATATTTTTCTAGGAATACTCTCTAAAGCTTAGTGCAACTTGTAATAGTACCCGGAGGAAGCTCGGACAACCACACAGCTGGGTTGCCAATTAATGACAATGGAGACACTCTTAAACCAATAGCCTCAAGAAAAAGGTTGTGTCTCGATGACACTCTTACAAATAAATATCACATTTTGGAGATGACGGTAGGGATCCTCCAAAGGTAGCCCTGTGAATAGTCCATTGTTTTGGAGCATTTGGAGCAATCCACTTGATATAGTGAACATCCATAGCCATCAGATTCAATCGATATTGATTCAATCCATAAGCATTTTCATTGAAGTCCCTAAGTTGTGGCCTGTTACCCCTTAGTTGTGGATTCTTCTCTCTTCCCATATCCTCATTCGTATTCATATCCTCCTCAACCTCGATATCTTCATTCCCTTGATCCATTTTTCTTGGTAGTCGATAGAATTCCAAATTGAGTGGAGCTAAGGGATTTCCTTGGCTCCTTGTACTGGGCATACAACCTAGTACATCATGAAAATACAATAAAACAACAAAAACAAAAACAAAAGTAAAATACAGAGATTCTAGAAATCAACACTAGAACTAACTAATAGAAAATTCAAGTCAAAATCTAGTCATATTCCCTGATAATGGCACCATATTTTTTGATGACGTTCACACTCCAATAAGAAAGCGGTCACTGTCAGCAATCATCTTAACCGAAGGTTAGGGTCAAATCCACAGGGAATACAGGGCTTGGCTACAAGAATCCACTACTAATCATTTCAAGTATAAATAACTAAAATCTCTAAATGGGGGTGGGAGGGTTTGTGATTTAAAAATAAAGTAAAATAAACACTAAACTATGACGCGAGGAAACACTTAATTTTGAGGACAACTTGGAAATTGTGTTAACCATGGTTCATTGACTCGATTACCTTAGGTAACATAACTACAATTGGAAATTCACATTCATGACAGTAACTTAGGTTCTTTCATCCCTCTTGTGAAGGTGAAGGTCGAATTTCACCATGGGGCTTGGTCGGCCACTATGGCGTGCCAACTAACCGTTGCCAATTGTCGCAGTCAACCTCCCCTTGGTTAGGCTTGGTTGATTAGATGAGAACACATTAATAGAATCCTGTCATCTAATTCCCTTTCCCTATTTGTTACCACCTTGGTTGGGCTAGTGATATTAGGTGGGGTTTGGTGTTGGCCACCACCAAGAAACAATCATAATGAAGAGGAATAGACAATACATGAAAACCCCTATCATAGAAATGCAACAAACCTAGGTTATTTCAAATCAACTACCCATGATTCCCACAACTCCAAGTTGTGGGTGCTTAGCTACTCATGGCTAAGGCAAGACAAGAAAAAATGCAAATAAATGACATAGTTGAGAGTTTTACCAAAAGCAATGAAGATTGTAGACACCCCAAGTTGCAAACCCAAGAGCTTGATTGATCAAGAATGAGTACAAACCAAGATTTGCAATCTCCAAAATGGGTCTTCCAAGAGAAAATAATAAACTAATCTAAAACCCTAAAATATTCTTGATAGAATATTCAAAGGCTAGGTTTATCTTCTCAAAATCTAGGATCTTCTTCTGAAAATTGACTAAATGTATTTATAGTGTTTACAAATAAACAATTAAAATAACATAGAAAAAATAGTGGGCAATTGGTACGCCTTGTAGGTATGACTTGTAGGGTGACCTTTGAGTCATAGTCAAGGTCTTGTATCAGGCTCTTGGTATCTTGGATTGAACTGGTGGCACAAGTCATTGCTTGCACTATGACTTGTATGTTCCTATAGTAGCCTTGGCATTCAGTTTTTGGTCCAACATTTTGGCTCTCTGGTTCTTGCTATGAATCCACCTATACGAGTAGTAGTGAGACTTATGACTTGTAAGATGGCTTCGTAGAGGTGACCTCCACTTAGCAGATTTATGAATTTCAGTATTTGTTTCTTGATACAACACATCCTAGAACTCGTAGCTTGGGCTATGACTCGCAGGTGAGCTCGTATGTCCTATGATTTAGCAAAATATGCAAATTTTCTTCAAAAATCATGCCAACCTAACTTTTTTGCAAAAACAACACAAAACATACAAAAACCATAAAACATCGCATTAAGAACTCACACAACCAATTGTTTTAGGCATCAAATGTGTTGTATTTTGACAGCATATCATAGCCATAGACAATGTGCAGTTCTTAACTTTAAACATCTATAATGGTTTCTTTTGATTATTCCTTTGCTATTTTGTAACAGTTGTTAAGACTAAACATAATTGTAATAGTTACAACCCTAAAATTACCCGGTAATTGATATCTTGGCAATAAAATTCATATTAGTCTAGTGAAAATTTGTTTTTTACAATTATTTTACATAAATCTACAACTCTTTTTATTAAAAGCACCATAAACGTGATAAATTAGATTGATTGCTAATTACATTCAAATTTTTTGGGTTCAACAACCCGACTCTTTAATTAGGGCCACTGTATTACTTGTACGACCATGTACACTTGCGTGTGCTGGTGAGAAAAATTTGTGAAGGAATGTTGCACCACCATTCTTATCTAGGAATATGGATATTTCTTGGCTCATCGTGTATGTCGAATAAATTGAAGGGGGAAAACTTAAAGAGAGGAGAAACATGATCTTAAAGGACTATTTAGATAGTGGGTTCTTTGGTTCTCGGGTGGTGGCTTTGGTCGCTTCTAACAGGGCCAAGGTTCAGGTGCTTGGGTTGCTAATACTAGGGTTCCTCCTCCTTGGGCACTGATTGGTGGTGGACAGAGACATCCTTTGTGTGGTAAATGTGAGAAACCCCATACAGGTGCTTGGTGGAGAGATGTGGGTGCTTGCTTTGGGTGTGGTGATAAGAATCACAAGATTGCATATTTTCCCAAAAATCCTCAGAAGGGTCAAGATCAGTTGGCTCAGGGTGAACAAGGCTAGCAAAGAGCTCCACAAGTTGTTGCCCCGAGGAGCACTATGTTATATGCTCTTTATATACGTCAGGAGGTTGAAGAGGCTCCCGCTGTTGTTGCTGTTTCAGTAAAAGTCTTTGATTTTGATGCTTATGCTTTGCTTACTCCAGGTGCAAACTAGTCTTTTATGACTCCTATGTTGGCTGTTAAGTTTGGTTTGAGTCCAGAAATTTAGAGGGATCCTTTCTTGGTTTTTACTCTTGTGGTTAAATCAATTGTTACACATAGGGCCTACCATCGTTGTCCTATTTCTGTGTTGCATAAGGTTTTCCTGTGTGATCTTGTGGAATATGAAAATTATGATTTTGATGTGATTCTTGGGATGGATTGGTTGCATGCATCATATGCCTCTATAAATTGTAGAACCTGAGAGGTCATGTTCCAACCTCCCGTTGAGTTAGTTCTTGAATGGAAAGGTAGTAACTCCACCACTAAGGATCGATTTATTTCCTGCCTCAAGTCACGGAAGATGATCTCAAAGGGGTGAATTCATCATATGGAGTTTGAATCACCTACTCTTGAGTTAGTTTTGATGGTGAATTAGTTTTCGGACGTGTTCCCTGAAGACTTTCTAGGTATTCTTCCCTAAAAGGAAGTAGACATTGACATAGATCTTCTTCTAGATACTCAACCTATCTCTGTTCCTCCCTATAGTGTGGTGCAAACTGAGTTGAAAGAGTTGACGGATCAGTTGCAAGATTTGTTAGAGAAGGGTTTCATCAAGCCAAGCATACCTCCATGGGGTGCTCTGGTATTATTTTTAAGGAAAAAAGATGGATCTCTTCGGATGTGTATCAATTATAAGCAATTGAATAAGGTGACCATTAAGAATAAGTATCTGTTGCCTAGGATCGATAACTTATTTGACCATCTTCAAGGGGTTACTCACTTTTCAAAGATTGACCTTTATTTCGGGTATCATCAGTTGAAGGTTAGAGAGTGTGATATCCCCAAGATGGAATTTCGGACAAGGTATGGGCATTTTTAGTTTGTGGTGATGTTGTTTGTCCAAAATAATGCATAATCCATGTTTATGTATCTTATGAATTGTGTGTTCAAGCCAGTCCTTGATAGCTTTGTGGTTGTCTTCATCGATGATATTCTCATTTATTCCCGAAATGAGAGTGAACATATGGATTATTTGAGGTTAGTTTTGCAAACCTTGAGGGAGAAGAAGCTATATACCAAGTTTAGCAAATGTGAGTTTTAGTTGGGTTATGTTGTTTTCCTTGGTCATGTGGTGTTTGATGATGGCATAAAGGTGGATCTAAAGAAGACCGAGGCCGTGAAGAATTGGCCTATACTATTGACTCCTTCGGACGTGCAAAGTTTTCTTTGGTTGGCTATTTATTATAAGAGGTTCATTGAAGGGTCTCATCTATTGTATCTCCGTTGACTAAGTTGATCCAAAAGAAGGTTAGGTTTGTATGGTGGGATGAGTGTGAAAAAAACTTCCAGACTTTGAAGGATCAGCTTACATTAGCTCCTGTTTTGGCCCTACCAAATAGTTTGGATGGGTTTGTGGTATATTGTGATACTTCTCAGATTGGGTTAGGTTGTGTACTTATGCGACATGGTAAGGTGATAGCTTTTGCAACAAGGTAATTGAAGGCGCATGAACGTAATTACCCGACTCATGACCTTGAGTTAGCGGAGGTGATATTTTATTTGGAAATTTGGAGGCACTATTTGTACGGGGTGCATGTTAATGTTTTCACATATCACAAGAGCGAGCTTGCAATATGTGTTTACTCAAAGGGATCTTAACATGAGCATTCAATATCATCCCAGTAAGGCAAATATGGCAGTCGATGCTCTTAGTAGGCTTTGCATGGGAAGTGTGGCTCATGTTGAGGAGGAGAAGAAGGAGTTGGCAAGAGATGTTAACCACTTGGCTAGGTTGGGTGTGAGGTTGGCCGACTACAATGATGATGGTATACATGTTCAAAATAGGGATGAATCCTTGGTAGTTATTAATGAGAAAGCTAAGGTCTAGATCTATCTTCAGTTGAATGGATGAAAGTGGTTGTACAAAAGAATATAGAGGTTTTGTCCTAAGGGTGAGATGGTGTGCTTTGGTATCAAGGTTGGTTATGTGTTTTGGATGTGGATGATCATAAGAAGCTGATCATGAGTGAAGCCCATAATTCTCATTATTCTATTCACCCGAATCTACTAAATGTATCAGAATTGAAAGGAGGTGTATCGGTGGCATGGCATGAAGAACAACATAGCCAAGTTTGTATCCAAATACCCAAATTGTCAACAAGTGAAGGTTGAACACCAAAGCCCTGGTGGGTTGGCTCAAGATATTGAGATCCCTACATGGAAGTGGGAGGATGTGAATATGAAATTTTTAGTGGTTTTGCCTCAGACCTGAAGGCAATTTGACACCATTTGGGTTATCGTGGATCGGATGACCAAGTCAGCTTAGTTTCTACCACTTAAAACTACTTTTAGTATGGAAGATTATGCAAAGTTTTAGATATGAAAATTAGTAAGGTTGTCTGGTGTGCCTAGGTCTATCATATCGGATTAGGGTACCTAATTCACTTCTCACTTTTGGAGATCATTTCAAAAGGGACTTGGTAATAAAGTTAAGTTTAGCACCGCTTTTTATCCTCAAACAGATGGGCAAGCTGAGAGAACAATTTAAACTTTGGAGGACCTTTTCAGGGCTTGTGTGTTGGAGTTCAGGGTGATTGGTATGACCATCTCCCACTCGTTGAGTTTCCTTATAATATTAGCTACCGTGCTAGCATAGGTATGGCACTATTTGAGGCTTTGTATGGTAGGAGGTATAGGTCTCCAGTAAGGTGGCTTGAGTTGGGAGAAGAAGCTTTGAGTGGCCCGTACTTGGGGGTGGATGCTATGGAAAAAGTGAAGTTGATTAGGGAGAGGTCAAAACGGCCCAAAGTCACCAAAAGTCCTATTCAGATGTTAAGAATAGGGACCTTGAATTCCACATTGGAGATTGGGCCTTTGTGAATGTCTCACATATGAAGGGAGTATTGCGTTTTGGCAAAAAGGGCAAGATAAGTTCCCGATATGTAGGTCCTTTTGAGGTTATTGATTAGATTGGGAATGTGGCCTATAGGGTTGAGTTACCCTCGGATTTGAGTTTTATCCACCCAGTCTTCCATGTGTCTATGTTGAGAAAGATGGTTGGTGAGCCTAGCACTATTGTCCTTTTGGAAGGTATTGAGGTAAAGGAGAACTTTTCTTATGAGGAGGTTCTGAAGGAGATTTTGGATAAACATGTGAAACAACTTCGTAACAAGGGGTAAAAGTGCTATGGAGAAACCAACATATGGAGAGTGCTACATGGGAGGCGGAGTTGGACATCATGAAATGATAACCCCATCTTTTCCAATCTACTCAAGCCTAAGGCATTAGGTTCTTCCTTTTCTAAGTGGCCCTAATCCTTTCATTCTTGAATATCATGGCATGACATGCTTACATGCGCACTAAAATGATTTTTATGATGTTTTGGATTTTATTACGTTTTGGCATGAATTTTAATGACTTTATGATTTTCAAATGATGAACTATGCATAGTATCTTGTATTTGGAAGTTTCATATTCAAATCCAATCCTTTCAAGCATTGTCATTGCATATTCAGAGATGACTGTTCCCAAGGGGGGATGATGTAATGATCCGGATATCGTGCGACATCATCAAAACTTGAAAATTTTGTTTTGGACAAAAATTGGACCAAATGTCCTCCCAAGGAGGGCTACACGAGCCGTATGCCTTGGCACTGGTCGTGTGACCCACAGTTGTCCCATACCTGTCCTTGAATTTTGGAGTTTTGGATTATTTTGCAAAGTCATAGGGTAGGGCCAGTGACACGGGTCGTGTGGCTTGCCATTGGTCGTGGGGCTTGCCATTGGCCTTTAAGGTGGGAAAGATTTTCCATGTTGCTTACCACGTGGTATAAAAGATCGAATTTTTGTTAAGGTTGGTGACACGGTCCTTTGTACGAACCATGGGAGGGCTCACTAACCGTATAGGCAACCATATGGATCTCTTGAGATCAACTTTTTCTCCAAGTATTGGAGTACGGGCATTCACACGAAATATAGATGTTCATGCTCCAACAGTAAGCAGTCGCAGTCAAGTATAACCTAACCATAAATTAGGGTTGAGTCCACAGGGAATACGAGGTTGACCATATTGACTCAATACCAATCATTTCAAGCATCTATCTACTATATTCTCTAAAATGGGAAGGGGGTTCCAATTTAAAGTGAAGAACAAATAGAAATACTATAGTACAAATACAAGAAGACAATCAAATTGAGGTTCAACTTGGGAATTGTGTTCCCCATAATTAATTAACTCAATTACCTTGGAAAACATAACTCTAATCAAGACATTGCATGCAGGATGATAACTTAGGTTCATTCAGCCCTCTTGTGAAGGTGAAGGTTGAATTTCACCATGGCGGTTGGTCAGCAAACATCGCGTGCCAGCTGACCATTACCCATTGTCCTAGTCAACCTCCCCTTTGTCAGGTTTGGTTGATTAGATGAGAACACATCAATTGAATCTTGTCATCTACTTCCATTTTTCCTATTCATCACTAACTTGGTCGGGACCATGTTACTCAGTGGGATTTGGTGTTAGCCACCACCAAACAACACAAAATTTGGGTTATTTCAAGTCAACTCCTCATGTTTGCCACAACCCCAAGTTATGGGTGCTTAGTTACTCATAGCTAGGGCAAAATCACTTACAATGATTAGAAGAAGCATAGTTTATAGATTACCCAAAAATAATGAAGAACAAGAGCACCTTGATGTTAAAACCACAAGCTGGCAGAATGGAGTTTAAATATAAGAGATTCCAAAATCCCCCAAAATGGGCCTTCAAATTAAAACACTAAAATCTACACTAAACCTTAGAAAAGTGTTCTACAAGGAGAATTAAAACACTAAGGAGAATATTCAAAGTGAATCTAAAAAATTGTCCAAGTCTCTCAACAAAAACCCTATTATTAACTATTTGTACTATTTACAAAAGGACCCTAAAAATAAAATGGAAAATACAGTTGGCAGCAGTTACAACTAGCAGGTACTACTCGTAGGGTGACCTACGAGTCGTATTCGGGCTTTCGTAGTTAACAATTGGCATTTTTGACTTGATTGCTACTATCCATTGCTATGAGTCGTTGCTTGGACTGCGACTTGTAAGGTCATTTCATAGTCCAGGCTTGCAGGTCTTGGTCCAATTCTTGAACTCTCTAGAAATTGTATGAAACCTACCTTTATGAGTCGTAGTGGGACCTATGACTCATAGGGTGGTCTTGTATGGCTAACCTCAACTTCTCAAGTTTCTGATATTTACTCTCTAAAAATTGCTATGGGGGCACCCTATGACTTGTAGCTTGGACTACGACTCGTAAGGTGGCTCGTATGTCCTGAACTTCATCAAAATCTGCAGTTTTCTCCCAAAATCATGTCAACCTGTATTTTCTGCACAACTAACACAAAATCAAATAAAATAAATAAAAAGTCGCATTAAAAACTTGCAAAATCCCTTGCTTTAGGTATCAAATGTACTATATTTTGACAATACATTAACACCCTCAACTTAGAATTATTATTTGTCCTCAAGTGACGACTCGATCTAGATAGACAATAAGTAACAGATAGTAACTATTCCAATGGCACATACTCTTCTCAACTTCAACTCAGGTACCTAACTTCCATATTTAAAAACCACATTGAGTAGCTACCAAGAAAACCAAGACACATTGATGCATTTGACAATCCAACTATGACAAGTGAAGGACTATAATCAATCAACAATCACTGAACAAGTCATATGGAAATAATGTAATGCAAATGTCCTCACAGAAAAGAAGTCCCTCCATTTCACTCGAAAAACAATCAAAGTTCAGGGATTGTGCAAGCATCCTCACTCTCAGAATTGAGATTCATGCATGACAACTAACACCATAGGCTTGCCCATATGCTTAGCCTCTGAACTGCAGACTAGTTATATTAGGATCACTTTAGGACTTTGTAGGCTTGTAACGTAGGCTCATGGGACTTTGGTATGGCATTTTAGGCAAGTATTGACTAAATGTTATCCTTAAACCACGTTTTCTAACACTTTTACCTCAACAACTCAGCTATTTTCAATATGTCCTCCCTCATTCTTCATTTTTAAGCTTTTTCGGGTGCTTTCTTTTCCTTTTTGAGTTGTGCCTCATTTTCGAACTCATTATGCAATTCTTTTTCAAACTAGGGCCACTATTGGTGGCCACCCTCAACTTAGGCTTGTTGCCTCAATCAAGGTTCACATGTTCAAGGATAGATCAGGGCCAATATCGAGGTATTTCACAAAACAAGGCTAGGCTAGCTGGGTGTTAAGAAAGAACAGGTACATACAAAGCTCAAACATTTGGAACGAGGGGTCAACTACTATATTTGGTAGGTCATTTAGACAAGAGGGGACTAACATAAAGAACAATAGCCTAACATCTTTTGCTAATTAAACACATCTCCAATCCAATTTTAGAGTGACAAGGCAAGTTCTAAATCACTATACAATATATGAATCTGAAAAAATAAGCTCACACACATATGGCATTGCATATACAATCAACATAGACTCGCAGGTCATGCTTCAAGCATCAACTTGCCTTCCCATCATCAGAACAAACATTGCCAAATCAATCATAAGCAAGATTGCAATGGTAACCAACAATCCCAAAAATTTTAAGGGTACCCAAATTTCAAAACATTCATAAAACCATTCAAGATTATATAAATGCCAAAAGATAATAATCATTATATATCTACAAATGATCTAGAACACCTAAACATGCTCGTTCAACAGAAAGTAAACCCATCCACAAAGAAAAAGAAACATGGCAAGAAAACTTTGGGATAAAAAATAGGATAGTTATGGACTAAAGGCTACTCAGACTTCACCCTAGTCCATAACTTCCCATACCCCACAAAAAATATGATACTTCATCCTCAAAGTATAGATAGATAAGCAATAAAGGAAACAAGGGACATACCGTGGGTTGCCTCCGAAGAAGCACTTGGCGGCATGATAGGATAAATTTCAATGCTCATGTTTCCTCAAGGTCCCAATACTTAATTATCTTAATTTCCTCCATGTCACCCATGTAGAGCTTGACCCATTGACCATTGACCTTGAAGATTTTTCCATATCCCTACTTTCTAACTCAATGCACCATGACTAAAGACACATACTACTCAGAAAGGCCCATCCACTTAAATCAGAGTTTTTCGGGGAACAACTTCAATCGAGAGTTGTAAAGCAACACCATGTCTCTTGGTGCAAATTGGCGGTTCTCAATTCTTCAGTCATGTTGAATCTTCATTCTATATTTGTACAATGCAGAGCTCTCATATGCTCTCAATCAGAACTCATCAAGCTCATTAGTCTGTATTTGCCTTGATGTTGTTGCTTCATTCCAATCTAGGTTTAGCTTCTTTAGTGCCCACCTCACGTTATGCTCAAGTTCAATTGTGACAAGCCTTTCCAAACACTAGTTGGTATGAGGACATGCGAATTAGTGTTTTGAAAGCAGTACGGTAGGCCCACAATACATCATCCAGCTTTTCAAACCAATTAGTGCGATTTACATTCATAGTCTTGAACAGAATTTGATTAATTTCTCTATTCAATACTTCTACTTGCCCACTTGTTTGGGGATAGTAATGTGTCGCTACACGATGTTTCACACCGTATTTCTCAAGATGAGAGCCTCCATCACTGATAATTGCTCGAGGTGTTCCAAACCTAGAAAAGATGCTCCTTCATAGAAAACCCATGACACTCTTTCCCTTATTGTTTGGTAAGGCTATGGCCTCCACACATTTGGAGACATAATTGACAGTAACAAGGATATAGTTATTTCCATGAGAACTAACAAAGGGTCCCATGAAGTCAATTCCCAAGATATCAAACAACTCGATCACCAAAATGGGATTAAGAGGAAGTTCTTGCCTCGCGAGACTCCACCCTCTGTTTGACATTTATCACGAGACTTAACATAATCATTATTGTATTGATGTATAGAAGGCCAATAATATCCGCACTGTAATACCTTATAAGCCATATGAGCTCTATTGTGATAGCCGCCAACTAATGAGGAGTGGCACGCTTCGAGGATGCTCATCATTTCTACTTCTGGAACACAACTACAAATAATCCCATCACCATATATACGAAATAGGTATGGCTCATCCCAAAAGAATTTCTTCACATCATGCATAAATCTATGACCTTAATAGGTATTTAGGTTATGGAGGACAATGTTGCTTACCAGGTAATTTGCATAACCTATCAAACATGGTATGAAATCATGTGAAGCTGCCAAAACTCTTTCATCCAAAAAGAAATCATCAATATCAAGACCATCATCAAACTGCACCATATATTCATCTTCTAATCTGGAAAGGTGGTCATCAACTTGATTTTTCGGCCCCTTCCCATCAATCACATCAAAGTTGAATTCTAGCAATAAAAGCACCCAATATAATCAGTCTTGGTTTTTGCATCCTTTTTGGCCATCAAATATTTGTGTTGCATGGTCTATGTGCACTATCACTTTGGCTCCAACAAATATGATCAAAACTTCTTGAATGCAAAGACTAGTGCAAGCCACTCCTGTTCTATGACTATGTAGTTCTTCTAGGCTACATTCAATGCATTGATAGCATAGTAGATAAGATGTAGCACCTTGTCCTTGCGCTGTCCCACAACTACTCGTAATGGAACCCCACTAGCATCACACATTAGCTCAAAGTGATTTGACCAATCTGGGGCCACAATAATAGGTATTGAAGTTAACCTCCTCTTCAATTCTTCAAAACCTTGCACACAGGCATCATCGAACACAAATTTGGCATCTTTCTCCAACAGTTTTACAAAGGATGAGAAATTTTGGAAAAATCTTTTATGAAGCGTCGATAGAATCCTACGTGGCCCAAAAAACTCCTAGCACCTTTTACAGAGATCGATAGTGGAACTTTCTCAATCACTTTAATTTTTGATTTATCAACTGCAATGCCTTCAATAGAAATTTTATGACCCAGGACAATACCTTCTTTGACCATGAAGTGACATTTCTCCCAATTCAACACCAGGTGACTCTCGATGCACCTTTACAAAACATCATGCAAATGTGACAGGCAATCTTCAAATGATTCACCAACTACACTGAAATCATCCATGAACACCTCAATAGTAGTCTCCACCATATCCAAGAAAATAGACATCATGCATCTTTGAAATGTTGCCAGAGCATTGCGTAATACAAATGACATTCTTTTAAATGAAAAGGGTCTATAAGGGCATGTGAACATGGTTTTCTCTTGATCCTCTGGTACAATGACAATCTGATTGTACCTCAAATATCCATCATGGAAATAGCACCAACCCTTTTCTGCAAGTCTATCAAGCATCTGATCCATGAATGGTATAGGGAAATGATCTTTCTCAGTGGAGGCATTAAGATTTTTGTGATCCATACACACTCTGCATCTGGTGACTGGTCACATGGGAATCAATTCATTTTTGGCATTTGGCACTGCTATGATACCCCATTTTTTGAAACAAACCGAATGGAGCTGACCCATTCACTAGCAGCAATAGGATAGATTACTCCTGCATCAAACCACTTGATGATTTCTTTCTGAACCACCTCTTGCATTGGAGGATTCAGCCATCTCTGATGCTCAATGTTAGGCTTGTAATATTTGACTCACTGAACTTTGTGAATGCATATTCCTAGAGGTATACTAAGTATATCTATGATAGTTCAACCAATAGCCCTTTTGAATTGTTTGAGCACTGATACAAGGACTTTTTCTTGTTCCTTACTCAAGTTAGTTGCAATGATAATGCGCAATGTATTATTCTTTCCAATGTATGCATATCTCAAGTGTACCGGGAGTGCCTTCAATTGTAATTCTGGGGAAGGTTTGGTCGATGGTGTCTCCCTGTTTTTCAAATCTAGCTCCAATTTGGTCTGATGCATAGGCCCAAATGTCACCCCAAGAGCATTCACTGTCTCCTCATAATATAGAATGATGTCACTAACAAAATTCATTAACACTGCTTCCAAGGTATCAACTCCTAGTTGTAGCTCTACTGGGACCTCTACTTCATTTTTATCAACAGTTTCAATCACAGAAACCACCCAAAAATAACAGTCCTTCCTTTCTTGTTGGCAAACCTGAAACACTACCGCTTCCTCATTAAACTTGAATGAGAGAAGCCCCTTTTCCGTGTCAACTAGCAAGACTTATGGCTTAGAAAGGCCTCCCCAAAATAATAGGAACTGTAAAATCAACCTCACAGTCAAATATAACAAAATCTATAGGAAATATAAATTTATATAACTTTACCAGCACATCATAAAGTATCCCCATAGGTTTCTTGACTGTCATGTCTGTTATTAACAACTACATCTTTGTAGGGATACGGGTGCCCTAACTGAGCCTTTTAAAAAATGGCAAGAGGCATCAAGTTTATGCTAGCTCCTAGATCACAGAGTGCTTTGGAAAATGCAAGCTATTCAATAGTACATGGTATGTGTAAGCACCTGGGTCCTCATGCTTCTGAACCAATGACTTTACAGTGATGGTACTGCAATGTTGGAAACTTTGGGAGAGATCTTGGCTAACTATTTGCTTCTTCTTGACTAGATATTTCATCCGTCTTGCATAGCCCGACATCCTCTCTAAAGCTTCAAATAAAGGAATTGTCATCAACAATTTCTTGAGCATCTCAAGAAAAAGCTCAAACTTGCCTTCCCCTTCTTTCTTCTTAAGCCTTTTAGAGAAAGGTAAGGGGGTATTGGAAAAGTCTTATACCTCTCAAGTTGCTCTTTTGTTTCATTCACGTTGGATTCTTCACAATCAGTCTTCTTGTAACTTTTATCCACAACCACCAACCTTGTGGAATCCATGATGCTTTTCCCAATTCTCATCATCACTGCCACGCAATGCCCATCATTCTTTAGATTTTGAACCGTGTTGGTTGGTAAAGTGCCCTTTTGGTGTTGGTTCAGTTGAGAAGAAATTTGACCGCATTGTTGCTCCAATTTTTTAATTGCCACCGAGTGAGACTCCATCTTTTGGTTTCTTCTTGAATATCCGATTTCATCATCTTCAAGGTTTTATTTTGATGGTCGTCTTTCTTTTACAACTTGTCAAACATTTTCTCAATCCTAGAATCACTTGACCCAGCATCACGGTTATGGGGAGACATATAGGGACCATTCCTATAACTATCTCTCCACCCCCACTCGGCGTCTAGTGCTCTTTCCCTTTCATAATAGCCGGCATGCTTATCTCTATCCACACCCTCACGATTGTACTTTCAACCTTGATTTTCAAAACTTTGCCTCCAATAGTCCATGTTGGACCGATGGGTGTTTTTTTGGAAACTCGTCGATTGGTTCCTCACAAAGCAAGCATCTTCATCAAAGAATGGCTCTTCATACACGGGTACCTTATGAGGTAGCTGAGTTACTTCAAAAACACTTGGTTTTACTTTAAGCAAGTCCATACTTGTACGAAGTTTAGCAAGTTATTGCATGATCTCCTCATTGACCTTAGCTTGCTCATTATTAGTGTTCGCTGCATAAGAAGTTTTCGTAGGACCTCTCTCTCTTTGACCCCATACTCTATTCATTTTGACCACTTGTTCCATTCTTTTGCTAATTAGTACAAATGGTTGACCAAGAAATATGCCTCCTATGATTATGTTGGCTTAAGCTTGACTATTCTCATCAAGCGCCCAATAAAAGATCTCAACCAAGGCATCATCAACAATTTTATGGTCCAAAACCATCCTAAAATATTTGTTGAACCTTGGAAAATACCTTTCTAAAAAGGCTCTGTGTAGCTCGATCCAACTAGTGATTGAACGTTGTGGAAGCTCAGACAACCAAACAGCTGCATTTCCAGTCAGATATAAAGGGAGCACTCTCAAACCAACCGCATCCATTGAAAGCTGTACATTCTTGCAAACAAACATAACATTATGGAGATGACTATGTGGATACACCAAAGGTAGCCCTGTGTACAAACCACGATTTTGAAGCATTTGTAGAAGACCATTAAACACAGTGAACTTAGTGTCTGCTCATACTAGTGGCAATGCTATAGCTCCAGTAACATCCATAGCCATATGATTCAACCTATATTGATTCCATTCATATGCGTTTTTGTTGAATGTCCTATGGTGTGGCCTATTCTCTCTTTGTGGTGGGTTTTCATCTCTACCCATATCCTCTACATGTTGACCAATGGCTTCATCAATCGTGATATCCTTATTTTCTTGGGCTATTCTTCTTGCAACTCGGTGGATCTCCAAGTTGATTGGAACAAAGGGATTGCCTTGGCTCCTTGTGTTGGGCATACTAGTAAACCGTGCAAACAAAACTAAACAACAAAAATAAAAACAAAAGTAAAATACAAGAGAATCTATAAATTAACACTTGAATTAACCAATAGTGAAATCAAATCAAGAGCCTAGTCGTATTACCCGACAACAGCGCTATAAATTTTGATGTTCACGCTCAAACAGTAAAGCCGTCGCAGTCAAGTATAAACTTAACCAGAGATTAAGGTCGAATCCATGGGGAATATGAGGTTAACCATATTGACTCAACACCAATCATTTCAAGCATCGATTTATGATATTCTCTGAAATGGGGGGAGGGGGATTTGCGATTTAAAGTGAAGAACAAATAGAAATACTACACTATAAATGTGATAAGACAATCAAATTGAGGGAAACTTGGGAATTGTGTTTCCTATGATTCACTAACTCAATTACCTCAAAAAACATAACTCTAATCAAGCATTGCATGCAGGACAATAACTTAGGTTCTTCCAGCCCTTTTGTGAATGTGAAGGTCAAACATAGCGCTTGGTCGACAACCATGCCATGCCAGCTAACCGTTACCCATTGTCCAGACAAGTTCCCTTGGTCAGGTTTGGTTGATTAGATGAGAACACATGAATTGAATCCTATCATCTATTTCTCTTTTTCTATTGGTCACTAGCTTTGTAGGAATCGTGATAGTAGGAAGGGTTTGGTGTTGGCCACCTCAAAACAACATTCAAAATGAGTGGAAATAGATAATACATGCAAATACCCAATCAAACAAATGCAAAAAATCTGGGTTATTTAAAGTCAACTCATCATGGTTCCCACAACCTAAGTTGTAGGTGCTTAGCTACTCATGTCAAGGGCAAAGTCACAAACAATGATTAGAAGAAGATAGTTTAGAGATTACCCAAAAATAATGAAGAACAAGAACACCTTGATGTTGAAACCACAAGCTTGTAGCAATGGAGTTTGAATACAAGTGATTCCAAAATCCCCCAAAATGGGTCTTCAAATTAAAATACTAAAATCTAAACTAAACCCTAGAAAAATGTTCTACAATATTCTAAGGAGAATATTTAAAGTGGAATCTGAAAAATTTTCCAAGTTTCTAAGCAAAACTCCTATCATTAATTATTTATACTATTTACAAAAAGACTCTAAATATAAAATAGAAAATACAATTGGCAGCAGTTACGACTCATAGGTACGACTCATAGGGTGACCTACGAGTCGGAGTCGGGCTTTTGTAGTCAGCACTTGGATTTCTAGACTTGACAGCTATGATCCATTACTATGAGTCGTTTCTTAGGCTACGACTCATAAGGTACTTTCGTAGTCCAAGCTTGCAGTTCTTAGTAAAATTCTTGAACTCTATAGAAATTGTACAAACCCTACCTCTACGAGTCATAGTAGGGCCTATGACTCATAGGGTGGTCTCGTATGGCTGACCTCCACTTCTCAGATTTCTAAATTTTCCTCTCCAAAAATTGCTGTGAGGACACCCTATGACTCGTAGCTTGGGCTACGACTCATAAGGTGGCTCGTATGTCCTGAACAACATCAAAATCTGCACTTTTCTCCAAAAATCTTGTCAACCTATATTTTATGCATAAATAACACAAAAACACATAAAAATGCACATTAAGAACTTGCAACATCCCAAGTTTTAGTCATCAAATGAGTTTTATTTTGATAGAACATCAACTGTGTAACTCTACACGACCCGTGGTGCCCTCCGTAAAGGTAAACTTTGCCTAATTTTTTTTCTAAGTGTTGAAGTCAATTTCTAACTTCAAAAGTTTTTGTTTAAGTAAGGGGGTACTGGAAAAGGCACGGGTTGTGCTGAGCCACACGACCCCTATACCCTCTCGTGGTGTGGTTACGAACAATTTTTCCTTCCATCTCATTAATGATATTTTTATAAATTTAATTTATTCTAAGGACTTTTTGGGACTTCCTATGCTATCTTAAGGATTCCTAGTAACCTAAAACCCTATTCAAATTATTCAAACTCATTCTCTAATTCTACACTCACTCAATAACTCCTCTCATCAACACTTGTGGGAATTCAAGCTTGGGATTCAAGTCTAAATTCTTCTTCAAATTCTCTTGGGATTTCTTATTGGGTTTAGGTTTGTGGGTTTGATCTTTGGTTCCTTCAAACCAAAGAGACCCAAATCTTTTCAATCAAATTTCATTATTTAATCTTTCTTTGAATATGGGTTATCGCAATTTGGATTTATTAAATTAAATTTATATATGGGTTGTACATATTTGATGATTTTAAGTTACTTTAAGACTTAGTATGATGATTTACATTAAATTTATGAGGTTATAAATATGCATATCCCTTTTTAAGGCTTGTTTATGAATGTGTGAATATATTATGATTTTAAATATGGATTTAATTATGTTTTCATTTGAATTCCATATTATATTGTTGATTTTAGATTTAATCTTAATTACCCATGCTTTTCTCACATCATTC
>JAOTQR010118584.1:0-63909 GCA_025774065.1 Solanum ossicruentum | reverse complement strand
TTTGGGATATTGTTCTCTTTAAAATTCTTCGCCATGTTTTAAAAATTATTCTTTCCCAATTCAGTCATGATTCTCAAAATTGTGTCCAATGTTATGCCAAAAAGTACATACTTTTAGTTATCATTTGTCTCCTATTTAATACTTTTATTTATCCTTCCCGAGCATAAATTTTGTGAGTTGTGCTAGATAGTGCGATTAAATTGTAGGATTAAATTGATACAAAATTAGATTTGGAGGAAAAATGAATCAAAAGTAAAAGGTTATAGAAGAAAATTTAAGTAGGCAGCTTAATGGATTAAATTTAATATTATATTAATATTTTTAACTTTGTTGTATATTTTATAAATGAGTAAAGGGGTGGGACGAACATTGCAATCACATTTCATACCAAGAGTAATGCAAGTGGTACATTATGTTGGGTCCATCTATAATTAACATTTGACATTTTCTATTAACACGTGTATCTCTTCTTCTATTTTTACTCATTAAATAAG
This sequence comes from Solanum ossicruentum, assembly GCA_025774065.1. Taxonomy (NCBI): domain Eukaryota; kingdom Viridiplantae; phylum Streptophyta; class Magnoliopsida; order Solanales; family Solanaceae; genus Solanum; species Solanum ossicruentum. Next base: position 63,415 of record JAOTQR010118584.1, on the reverse strand, counting down.
TGAATATACCAAGAATATTGTAGTAATTATCACATTATTTTTCTACTTTTCCATTACACATGTTTTTATATATAATTTCTATGTATATCCATGTATGACATATAGCTTCACTTATTCTAAAAACAATAGACAGAAAATAAATCTACAATATAATTCATACTACTCTTAAAATTCTTCTTCTTCTCACACTACTCACTGCTTCATCAAGATCTTAAAAGTATGTTGCTTCAATCTCTTCTTCTTTGTGTTTTATTCTCCTTCTTTTTGTTTCAGTTCTTTTTTGGTGAAGATATGATATTGCTTGGCATATATTTTTGCCTATGAAGTCATGATTTTCAAGCTTGCCATCGAGTTTTTTGGTTATGATATTTAGTATTCAATGCTTAGGTGCTTTGGTGAGTGGATTTTTTGAATATACCATTTCATTTTATTTTCAGTTTGGTTTGTACTTAATTATTCTATTTTCGGATCCCTTACTTTTATTAGCAATCTACAAAATAATTCTTTCGTAATTAACAATAATTAATAATTTAACAATTAGTCTAGAATTTTCATGCTTTCAAAAATAACCGCCTATATAATTAAAATTTTTGACACGGATATTATAAGAAAATTTTTCAATGCATGACACTATCCCATTCCATAAATTATAATATACGAATATTCGATAACTCAATCCCAATCTCAAAGAAAGATAGAATAACCTACCTTAATGCTAGAACCACATAAATGGTATTTGTATAGTTGTTGGTCATGAAATTCTCCTCTGTCCATGCTACCCCAAATTTTCTTTCATGTTAATGCTTATAATAAAATCGAAACATATAAAGGGGAAGAAGAAAGTGGTGACACAGTCATAGTGCACTTACTTGTAGAATTGTGAGACAAGTAGTGCACTTGCTTTTCTTATCTTCTTTTTTTTAAAAGATTAAGGATAGAATATGATTCTCTACAAATTTAAAATGATTTTCCAAAATAAAAAAGATCCTCTGCCAAGAATAAAATATACATGACACAAGGAGTCCAATGACACCCATTTAGAATTTATGAGGAGGATATTTGATAAAATAAAAATTCATCTAAATTACCTAACGGATCATTACATTATCCACCACTAAAATTTATGGTCGTCCTCAAATATAAGGTGAAAGAACGTACCTGAAGTTTTGAAAAGATGAGGATATTTGGCATGCATGTTGTACTCTATCTCCCAAGTTGCCTCCTCAATAGGCCAATGTCGCCACTGAACCTTAACTGAAGCAATTTCTTTACTCTTGAGTCTACTGATCTGTCTATCTTGAATGGATATTGGATCCTCCTCATAAGTCAAGTGCGGACCTAGCTCTATGACATCATAAAAAGTAATATGGGACTCATCCGAAATGTATGTTTGAAGCATATAGACATGGAACACTAGATGGAATACTGACAATCTAGCTGGCAAAGCCAATTCATAAGTCACCTCACCTACTCTTCTCAGAATTTCAAATGGGCCAATAAACCTCAGTCTAAGCTCACCTTTTTTACGAATCTCATCACACCTTTCATGGGTGATATCTTAAACCACGAATGATCACCTACCATAATTTTCAAGGGACGAACTCTACTATTTTCATAGTTCTGCTGCTAACTCTAGGCTGTCAACAATCGACTCTAGATCAGGCGTACTTATTCCATAGCCTCTCTGAGAAAATCAATGCTTAATTCATCAACAACGACTGAGTTGAACAACTTACTAGGTGATCGACACCTACGCCTGTACAATGCCTCAAATGGTGCCATTTGAATGGTAGAGTGATAATTGTTATTATAAGAAAACTCTACTAAGTGTAAGTGTTGATACCATCGGGTACCAAAATTAGTTACACAGGCCCTAAGCATGTCCTTCAATACCTGAATAGTCAACTCAGGCTGGCCATCGATTTGGGAATGAAATGATGAGCTCATGTCTAATTATGTACCTAAACCATGCTGCAATGTGATGTCACCTAAGTTACACCTCCTTTTAGAGGATAAAATGGCAATTGTTAAGAAATATAACCTAACCTAGGTTAGGGTCGAACCTAAAGGGAATACGTAGACTCAAGACAAATTCACTAATAAGCAATCAAAGTAGTTGATCAACTCAACTCCCCAAAGTGGGAGGGGGTGTTACAATATTCAATAAGAAAATAAACTAAACTAACTATCACAAGAGACAATCAATAATAGAGAGGAACTAGGGTATTGTGTTCCCCATGATTCCCCAATTTAGTATCACTGGATAACCTAATTTTTGTCTAGCGTATAACATGCAGGGCTGTAATTTAAGTTTACCAAGCCCTTTGGTCATAGGTGAGAGATGAATTTCACTATGTGACTTGGCATATATCCATAGATTGCAATACTAACCATTACCTATAAGTCCCAGTACAACCTCATCTTGGCCTAGTTGGGTTGATTAGACGAGAACACATCAGTCGAATCCTATTAATCAATATCTTTTCCTATTTATTACTACCTTAGTCCAGTCTGTAACATTAGGCGGGTTCTAATGTTTGCCACCATTCGAAAACATGCACAATAAAGAGAATTGATTAATACATGTATATACTCAATCCAAGAATTGTAAATTATCTGGGTTTACTTTGTTAGTTCTTCATGGTTCCCACAACTCTAGCTGTGGATTTAGCTGCTTATGCTATGTGTAGTTGAAGAAATTATGAACTGAGAAAATATAATTAAATAATTACACAATTGAATTGAGCCCAAGCAAATCCAAGATCAATGAGATTCACAAGGTGGAAGATCAAATTTAATCACAAGTATTTTCTCACAATCTTTATCTCTCAAGTATTGAGTTCTCCAAGTAGAAACCCTAAATACTCACAATAATGACATCCCCCTTCCCCCCCGAAAAATAACCTAAAATTACTATTTATAGTAATCACAATTAAGTTCTAAATTTTCATGACCCAAGCCTAGGGCCTAGACGTAACACGATGAATGGGAACTCGAAGGGCCCCCAAACAAGCCTCTTAGCATATCATACTCACATCCTTCATCATGGAAGCAAAATAAGCAACAACAAGAGATATAATAAGGGACGTGAGACTAAGAGAAGTCTTGATATTTATAAAGCATAAAAGAGTCAAAGCTCAAAGCATAAGTATATCAATTATTCCAACAACACCTCTAACATAGATTGGAGCAGGGGCCATGATACTTTCCGGGTTCACACTCATAGTATCAAGTGTTCAACATAAAGAGACATAAAATAGAAGAGTAGCATAGATAGTGTCCCCAGACTTGAGGACTGACCAAAGCTTATCTTCAAAAATTCCAAAACTGGCCACGTGGAGGATGATGAAGAGGGCACCGCTTCCTACATGGTAACATCATATAGGCATAGAGTATGCGTTAGTATGTTTGAATGTATTAAGTATGTAGCATGCAATGCAAAAAGATATAGCCAACATATTCAAAATACATAATCATAAGCAATGGATAAGTATAATATCAATATGAAATGCATGAACAATGCTTGAAGTAGAACATGCTTGTTAATAATATAACTTGCAAATATAAATTATATGTATGGGAAGAGACCATAATCATAGACCAAGAAACTATTACTTAGATTCCATGGCATGTTACCCCCTCGGTGAGTTGGTTGAGGTATCTATCACTCAACATAGTAGTAGGGGCATGTCACCCCCCGACAAGGTGGTCAAGGTATCTAACCCTCAACATGGTAGTACGGGTATGACACCCCTCGACAAGGTGGTCAAGCTATCTACCCCTCAACATGGTAGTATGGGCATGTCACCCCCTGACAAGGTGTGGACAACTTGCAACACTATAGATACTTTTCATAAATTCAATAAATACATACAATCCCTTAATCATCATAAAGTCACTTGACTTATAAACCATGCAATAAACCATGAATAACTTGTGAATCCTTGTCAAGACATTTTATAAAACACTTGGTGCATGTGTAATGCTAGTTCAAAATCATGCAATTCATGAGTGAAATAATACGAGAAAACTCAATGTCAACATGTAGTAAAACAATTATGTAAGATACCTTGAAATCCTCATCCAATCTCATAATAGATCATAGTTTCATAGCTCAAAACTTGCATTGTCTCAGTAGACAAAACCACTTCATAGTATAAGCTTGAAATACATAAACATGCATAATCAACATTCATAAGACCTCAACATAATTTATAATCAAAATCCATAATAAGAGATACTCATAGATGATACAACTTGAAAATATGTAATTTTCATAAAAAGGGATATTGAACTCCATGGATGAAAGGACCCAATGAATGAAACCCACATACCTTAAACTTGGGTTTTCTTGATGTAGACTTGAAGGAGACTTAAAACTTTAATGGTGTTCCTGAGATCCAGAATTAAGCTTGAGACACTTGAATTTAGATGAAATATTTGGTTAAGTGTTAGAGAGAGTTTCGAGAGGGTCTTGAGTGATACAAAGTTGTAAAATGGCTAACTATAAGTGTTTTCATGCATAAGTGGGTATGGAGCTATGACCCCAAGGACCTTGGGTCGAAATGAAAAACCAAGGAAAATAATGCACTTATTCTCACCCTTGGTACATCGCGAACCAGATGTGAAGTTCCTCCAACACTAATCCGTGCCCCTAGCGCGTCGCGGCCAAGGCGCGGATGACCATTGGAAATCAAATTTTAGGAAATTATTTTTTGCTACGGGTCCTCTAAAATTGGGGTTAAACCTATTTTCCACTCAATTTTCTCCCTGGCAAAAATATGAAGTCCGATTTTTGAGATCACGCACAGATTTTGAGATATATGGAACTTACGATTATGGGCATTTTCAAAGCACATTTTTGGGGTGTTTCATAAATAAATTAGAAAAAGTGGTCGGCAACTCCATGAAAGCTTGTACGACTCGTAGTGTGATTTACGACTCATAGTCGGGGTCCCGTTATCAACAACTGAGATACTAGACTTCACTTCTATGACACCACTTTAAGACTCGTACGACATGTTCATGACTTCAACTTCATCAAATTGTCATTCTTTCGAAATCTTCACGAATTCTATCTATAGGACTCGTATGCATGTCTCATTGAGTTGATCTTCAAAAATCATCTCTCACTGGAATTTGTCATGAGACCTCCTCTATGACTCAAAGTATGCTCTAAGATCTGTAAAGGGCCTTGTAAAACATAGCAGAAACTACTACAATTTTTCCCTAAATCATAGTCAACCTGTAATCCTGCTAATCTAAACACAAAAACACATAAAACCCATAAATATTGCATTGAGAACACACAAAATCGTAAGTTTTAAGCATCAAAAGAGTTGTATTTTGATAGAACATCAACACCCTCAACTTAAAATTGTTGCTTGTCCTCAAGCAACGACTCAATCTATATAGACAATACAGTAACACACAGACCTCAACTTAGTGGCATATATCACATACAATTCAAACTCAGATACCCACACCAATCATTCAAAACAGGATCAGATAGCTTTCTAGCGAACCAATGCAAGCTGGTGCATGTGACAACACAACTATGACAAGCAAGGGGCTATCAACAATTGAAATTATTGAACAAGTCAAATTCTAACAATGCAATGTAAGTGCCCTCACAAATTGAAGTCCCATATTTGACACTCAATGATGATTTCATCTTTAACCTTGGGATTGTGCAAATACACTCACACTCATAAAAGATATTCATGCATAATGACTAACACCATAGGCTTGCCCCTATACTTATGACTCAGACCTTCAACTAACTAGACTAGGATCATTTTAGGACTTTCTAGGCTGTAACATAGGCTTAGGTGGTTTTGGTATGATATTTTAGGAAAATAGTGATTAAAATCCCTCCTTGAAACTTCTTTTTTTCTACACTTTTGTCCTACCAACTTTGTCATTTTCAATTTATTCTCCCTTTTTTCCTTATTCAAGCTTTTCCGGGTGCTTTCTTCTCATTTTTCAGCTTTTTGCCTTGTTTTCACACTTCATTTTGCTTTTTAGCTTAATCTAAGGGATCTTTTATTTTTCTTGCACCCAGTACATGACTTTTCTTCCTTTTCTCCTCCTTTCTAACTCACCCCATTATTTTTGTGCCTTTACTCTTACACCCGACACAATCAACTTAGGCTTTTAGCCTGTGTTAAAGTGCACAATATCTATCCTCTGAACTAGGGCCACTTTTTGTAGCCATCCTTAACTTAGGCTTTTTTCCTTAGTTATGGTGCACAATGTTCAAGGAAAGACCAGGGCCAATTGATGGTTTTTTTCGACTAGATAAGGCTAGGTTAATTAGGAGTTTAGAAAGAATTGGTACATATAAGGCTCAAATATTTGGAACAATGGATATAATGGTTGGTCATTTTTAGGCTAAAGTTGAGTATTTTCGAACAATTTTCTAAGATCCTTTCCTAATCCATTTAATATACAATCTAACTTAGAGTAATAGGGCAAGTTCGAAATTAGCGCAAAAATATATGAAGCTAGCAAATAAAGCTCAAACTCATATGGCACAACATACATTATCAATAAAAGACTCACAAATCATGTTTCTCATCTCAATTTATTGTACTTATCATAACATATATTGTCAAACACCTAAAAATGCATGATTACTATCTAACTACTAATCGGTTTTTTTTGTGGGGATCATTTTTCAGAAAAAAACACAAAAATATGCTATATGGTACAAGTATTAGTACTATATGCTACAAATATTTATCTAAACATCCTAAACGTGTCGATTCAATAGAAATTAAATATCCACAGGGAAAAAGAACAGAAAGAAGAAAACTCCAAGATAAAAAATTGGGGTAGTTATGGACCATAAGCTACTCAGACTTCACTAAGGCCCATAACTACTCACACCCCCATTGAAAAAGATATGCGTTGTCCCCAGTGTACTAAATCAATTAGAAATAGAATATATGGTGCCAAAAACATACCTAGGCACCTAAGCACCAAGGTCCACCTTGGGTTGCCACCCAAGCGGCGCCTGATTTATTGTTGTGTCATGACATAGATTACTTGAGTATTCAAACTTCCTCAAGATCCCATTCCTTGTCTTTATCTCTTCTTCATTTCCAAGGAATGGCTTGCCTCTTTGGCCATTTACTTTGAAAGTTCCTCCATTTCATCTCTCCAGTTCAATGGCCTAATGATCAAAGACAAGTGCTACTCAGAAGGGTTCCATCCATCTAGATATGAGCTTCCCAGGGAACAACTTCAGTCTTGAATTGTATAACAACACCAAGTCCCCTGGTGCGAATTGGCGGTTCTCTATACGACGGTCTTCATTGAGTTGGCTCAGCCTAGAGGTTGTTGTATCATTCCAATCCAGATTCAACTAGTTCAATGCCTACATTGCTTTATGCTCAAGCTCAACTAGCAAATGACATGGTTTCCCAAAGACAAGTTGGTAGGGAGATATGCCTATAGGGGTCTTTGAATGTTGTCCCGTACGCCCATAGTGTGTCATCCAGCTTCTGCGACTAATCTTTCTGGTTTGCATTCATAGTTTTGGATAGAATTTGTTTGATTTCCCTATTAGACACCTCCTCCTACCCACTCGTCTGAGGATAATGAGGCGTTGGCACCCAATGTTTCACTCCACACTTTTCAAAAAGAGCTTTAAAAAGTCTATTGCATAAGTGAAAACTCCATCACTGATGATTGCTTGAGGGGTGCCAATCCTTGAGAAGATGTTCTCTTTTAGGAATGTTGTGACACTTTTTTCCTCATTGTTAGGTAGAGCTACAGCCTCCACCCACTTTGATACATAATACACATAAACTAGGATGTACTTGTTTCCATGTGAGCTAACAAATGGTCCCATGAAGTCTATACACTATACATCAAAAAATGCAATCACCATAATGGGGTTTAGAGGGAGCTCATGCTTACGAAAAACCCCACCTTTTCTTTGACACTGTCATAAGCTTTGGCATAGTCGTGGGCATCTTGGTGAATTGTCGGCCAATAATACCCACATTGTAAGATCTTGTGGGCTGTTCGAATCCCACTATGATGTCCACCCACCAATGGCGAGTGGTATGCCTTAAGTATGTTCATCATTTTGACCTCCAAAATACAGCGACGAATAATCCCATCAGCACATACATGGAACATTTATGAGTCATCCCAAAAGAACTTTCTCACATCAGACATAAACATTCGATGTTGATGTGTGTTTAGGTAGGGTGGCACAATATCACTCACCAAGTAGTTTGTATAATCTACAAACCTAGGTATCAGATCATGCGATGCAACCAACACTCGCTCATAAGGAAAGGAATTATTTATTTCCAATCCATCATCAAATTTCATCATTGCCCCATCTTCTGACCTAGAGAGGTGATCTGTAACCTGATTCTCTGTCCCTTTTCTATCGATGAGATCCAAGTTGAACTCTTGCAAGAGAAATACCCATCTTATCAACCTTGGCTTTACATCCTTCTTAGCCATCAAATATTTAAGAGTTAAGTGGTTTGTATGCACAACTAGCATGGCCCCTAATAGTTACGATCTAAACTTTTTGAATGTAAAGACCAATGCGAGTAGCTCTTGCTCGGTGATGACATAGTTCTTCTAGGCCATATTTAGTGCTTTTCTGGCAGAATATATTGGATATACTATATTCTCCTTGCACTATCCCAAGACCACACCTAGAGCAACCCCACTTGCATCGCACATGATCTCAAAGGGCTTAGACCAATCGGGAGCGACAATGATTGGCGCTGAGATCAACCTCTTCTTTAACTTTTCAAAGGCTTTCAGACATGCATCATCAAAACAAACTTAACATCTTTCTCTAATAGTTTGCACAATTGGTTTGAAAATTTTAGAGAATTCTTTTATGAACCTCCGATAGAATTCTTTTATTGTCCTCACACCCTTCATTCACCTCTCCTTTAGCTCTGTTGACCTCAATTCCATTGCTAGATATCCTGTGCCCCAACACAATACCCTTTTTCACCATTAAGTGACACTTTTCCTAGTATAGTACTAGATTACTTTCCATACAACTTTGCAACACATCATGTAGGTGCTTCAAAAAATCCTCACATAAGTTCCCAACCACACTAAAGTCATCCATGAAGACATTAATGGTATCTCCACCATGTCAAAGAAAATGGACTTCATGCATCTCTGAAATGTCGCAGGGGCATTACACAACCCGAATTGAATGGCATCCTCTTGAATACGAATGTGCCATAGGGGCATGTAAAAGTGGTCATCTCCTGATCCTCTGGAGTGATGATGATCTGATTATAGCCTAAATACCCATCAAGAAAGTAGTATCACCCCTTTTCACTAATCTTTCCAGCATCTGATCCATGAACGACATAGGAAAGTGATCCTTCTCTATCGATGCATTGAGCTTTCTGTAATCCATGCACACCCTCCATCCTGTGACTAGCCTCATTGGGATAAATAATTGTTGGCATTAGGTACCACTGTGATACCCCGTTTATATGGAATATACTGCATCGGGCTCACTCATTCGCTGTCGACAATCAGGTAGATCACTCCTACATCCAGCCATTTAATGATATCTTTGTGCACAAACACTTGTATAGGAAGGTTTAGGCACCTTTGATGCTCAATGCTTGGCTTGTAGTCCTTAACTAATAGAATTTTGTGAGTATATAACCCAAGAGGGATACCAATAATGTCTGTAATAGTCTATCCGATGGCCTTCTTAAATTGTTTGAGCACCATTACAAGGGCATTTGCTTTCCTATCATTTAGATCTGTAGCTATTATGAATAGCAAGGTGTTATTAGCTCCCAAAAATACATGTTTTAGATGTGCGGGAAGGGCTTTCAATTCTAACACTGTTGGGTCTTCTATGGAAGGCTTTGTGGGTGGTGACTCCCGATTATGAAAATCTAGCTCTAGCTTTGTTTTGTGCCTAAGACCATAAGACACCCTTGGAGCATTATTGTCTCCTCATAGTCTGCAACACCATCACCGTCAAAAATTATCAACACTGCCTCTAAAGTGTCAACACCCAATCTTACATCAAGTGGTACTTCTAGCTCAACATCATCAATAGTATCGATAACAGAAAGCACTCTCACATCATTGTCTTTCCTAGCTTGCCGATACACATTAAAAACGACCTCTTCCTTTTCAAATTAAACTTGTGTTGGCCCTTCTCCATATACACCAAGGTGCGACCAGTGGCTAAGAAGGGCCTTCTCAAGATAATAGACACTTCAAAATCAACTTCACAGTCAAGGATCACAAAGTCTATAAGGAATACGTATTTTTCCACTTTAACCAAAACATCATAAAGTATCCTCACATGCTTCTTCACCCAGTGATTTGCCATTAACAACTGCATGCTAGTTGAAGTAGGGGCTCCCAATCCAAGGGGCATCAAATTGATACTGGCACATAAATCATGTAGTGCACTTGTATCTCCACATCACCTATAGTGCAAGGTATAGTGAAAGCACTCAGATCTTCATATTTCTAAACCAAGGGATTTGTAGTGATAGCACTACAATGTTGAAGCTCTTGAGAAAGTTCCTGACTCATAGTGTGTTTTTTGGCAACCAAGTCCTTCATATACTTGTCATAGCCTGACATTTTTTCCAAAGCCTCAATGAGAGGGATGTTGATAGATAGCTTCTTAAGCATGAAGAGAAAGTGCTTGAACTTCCCTTCCTCCTCCTTTTTTTGATTCTCCAAGGGAAATGAGGAGGAGGCCTAGGGACGGGCTTAAACTTTTGTGGTGCTTCAACTGCTTCACTTACCTTATCCTTGCCATAATCATCTCCTGTATCTGCATCCTTAGCTGCAACTATCTCCTCATGAGCATCTTTCTTATCAATCGGCATAGGAGGATCAATAGTGCTCTTGCCACCCATAGTAGTAACCACCATACACTACCTTTCATTCATAGGATTTTGCATTGTATTGCTAGGCAATGTACCCATCTGACACTGATTCAACTGAGTTGAACTTGACCAAACTATTGTTCAAGCTGTTTAATAGCCACAAAATGGGACTTTATTTTCTAATTTATGCTTGAAATATCTGATTTCATGTCCCCTAGACTCTCATCCTATGTCTCATCCTTCTGTAAAAGGCGGTCAAAGATCTTCTCAATTCTGGAATTGCTCATACTTATGTCACAGTTGTGTGGTGGCTCATACAGACCATTTCGGAAGCTTTCTCTGCGATCCCAATCTATATCTAGACCTCTGTTCCAATCATAGTAACCACTGCAGTTATCTCAGAAAGCTCCATCTATACCATATTTCCAACCTTACTTTCCTTGACTTTGGCGCCAATAGTCCTGAATGGACCCTTGGGCATTGGTTCGAAAACCCCCAGACTGATCATTCACAAAATATGCATCCTCCTCATAGTATGACTCCTTGTACATGGGTGCACGTAGAGGTTGGTGAATCACTATATCACTTAATCTTGGTTCTGCTTGATCACCACATTCATGCTTGTGCGAAGCTGAGGAAGTTACTGCATAATTTCTTCATTAATTTTGGCATGCTCTAAACCCACTCTGACAACATATAAACTCTGCATAGTTGCTCTATCCCACAGTCCATATGCACGATTCATTTTGACCACTTGCTCCATATGCTCAGCAATCCTTGCAAATGGTTGATTTAGAAACATGCCCCCACCCCCACCCTCCACCCCCATAATAGTATCAGGACAAGATTGATTGTTCTTATCAGGGCACAATAGAAGATCTACACCAAGGCATCATCAACTATCTTGTGATCAGGGATGCTCCTCAGACATTAAGTAAAATGCTCCCATGTAGTGCTTATTGAATCATTAGGAAGTTGCTCAAACTTGTTGATTCGGTCCTTCAACTTGAGCTTCTTCGATCAAGGGAAATACCTCTCCAAAAAGGCCTTATACAAATCTGCCCAGTTAGTGATTGAACTCTATGGGAGCTTAGATAAGCCATAATGCAGCATTGCCTGTGAGAGACAATGGGAAGGCACGAAGTCCCATAACATCAATAGACAGATTTTGTGTCCCCATCACACTCTTACAAACAAATGCCACATTATTCAAGTGGCTATATGGATTTTCTGATGGTAAGCCCACACATGGCCCATGGTTCTGCGGCATCTGAAGTAACCTACTTGAGACTGTGAACTTTGTGTCTTCCGGTAGTGGTGGCAACACAATAGCTCCAGTCATATCCATATCCATGGGGTGCAACCTATACTGATATAGCTCCAGTCATATCCATATCCATGGGGTGCAACCTATACTGATTTAAGTGGTAAGCATTAGCATTGAACTCCCGAGGCTTTGGAATGTCCTCTAAAGGATGTGGGTTCTCATCCTTATCATCATCATTATTCTTCTGGTTCAGGGCTGCATTCGCCGCGTTATTGGAATTTTCTTAGGACCAATCTTCTTATAGTTCGGTGGATCTATGGATCAAGTAGAGTTAAGGGATTGCCTTGACTCTGAGTGTTGGGCATACACTATTTGTACACCCTGCAAAGAAACTAAAACAAAAACAAAAGTAAGATAAAGGGAACTAAGTATTAACACTCGACGCCAAAATCTTGATGTCACGAAAGCTACACCTCCTTTTAGAGGATAAATCAGTCGCTGTGAAGAAATAAAACTTAACCAAGGATAAGGTCAAAGCCATAAGGAATATGTAGACTCAAGACAAATTCACTAATAAGTAATCCGAGTAGTTAGCCAACTCAATTCCTCGAATGGGGAATAAGAAAATAAACTAAACTAACTATCACAAGAGACAATCAATAATATAGAGCAACTAAGTTATTGTGTTCCCCATGATTCCCCAACTTAGTATCACCGGATAACCCAATATTTGTGTAGTGTATAGCACTCAGGAAAGTAATTTTAGCTCACCAAGCTTTGGCCAAAGGTGAGAGGAAAATTTCACTATGTGACTTGGCCTATGTCCATAGTGTGCAATATTAACCATTACCTATAAGTCCCAGTACAACCTTCCCTTGGCTCGATTCGGTTAATTAGATGAGAATGAATCTATCAAATCCTATTAGTCAATTTCTTTTTCTATTCTTTACTACCTTGGTCCAGTCAGTAACACTAGGTGGGTTCTAATGTTGGCTACCATTAGAAAACGTGCAAAAGGAAGAGAATCGATTAATGGATGCATATACCAAATCGAAGAATTATAAATTATCCAGGTTTAATTTGTTAGTTCTTCATGGTTCCCACAACCCTAGTTGTGGATATAGCTACTCATGCTATGTAGAGATGAAGGAGTTATGAATTGAGAAAATGTAATTAAAAACTTACACAATTGAATTGAGCCCAAGCAAATCCAAGATCAATAAGAATCATAAGATTGAAGATCAAATTTAATCACAAGTGTTTTCTCGCAATCTTTCTCTCTCAAGTATTAGTTCTCCAGGTACAAACCCTAAAAACCTCTCAAGAATGATGTCCCCCCGAAAAAACCCTAAAAGTACTATTTGTAGTAATTATAATTAACTCCTAAATAAATTACGCAAACTGGTCGACAAACTCTACGAAAGCTCTCTACGACTTATAGTGTGATTTACGGCTCATAATCGGGGTCTCATAATCAACAATTGGGATTTTGGACCTCTTCTACGACACCACTTTACGAATCGTAAAGTGATTTACAAGTCATGCTGCATATTCATAGACTTCAACTTCATCAAATTTTCCTTCACTGGAAATCTTCATAAAACCTATCTATATGACTTGTAGAATACTCTACAACTTGTATACATGTCTCATTGAGTTGATATTCAAAAATCATCCCATAGTGAATTTTTTCTCGAGTCCTCCTCTATGACTCGTAGGATGCTCTACGATCCGTAGAGGTTCTCATAAATGATCAAAAACCAGCAACTTATGCAATTTTTCCCTAAATCATAGCCAACATGTATTCCTGCAAATCTAAACACAAAAACACATAAAACACACAAATATTGCATTGAGAAGACACAAAATCTTAAGTTTTAAGTATCAAACGTGTTGTATTTTTGCAACACATCACAATTCTTTCCAAAAGTGAGAAATGAACACTGAACCTCGATTTGACAGAATAGAAATAGGTAACCCGTGTAATCTAACAATCTCACATATATAGATTTTTGCTAGTTGCTCCGCACTATAGTTAATCTTCATTGAATGAAGTAAGTTGATTTGGTCAACCTATCTATATTCACCCAAACTGAGTTACACTTACCCAATGTCACGGGTAATCCAATCATAAAATCCATCATTATACGCTCCAACTTCCACTCGAGAATGGGTATCCTTTGTATTGAACCTCTAAACTTTTGATGCTCAGACTTAACCTGCTGGTAATTCAAACACTTAGCCAAAAATTCTACGATGTCCTTTTTCATCCCACACCACCAATAGTGTTGCTTCAGGTCATGAAACATTTTTGCCACACCTAGATGAATGGAATACTTAGCACAATGAGTTTCTTTAAAGATCGAGCGAATCTAATTACCCACCTAAGGTACACAAATGCGCCCATGAATCCTTAACACTCCCTTAGAATCAAGAGAAGCTAACTTAGCTTCACCTCTCAACACTTTGTCCTGAATTACACATAATTTATCATCATCAAACCGGTGAGCATGAATCAGATCTATCAACGTAGACCTAGCCTCAATGAAGGCCAACACTCTATGAGGTGGGGAGATGTCAAGTTTGACCAACTGTCGAGCCAAATACTGAACCTCTAAAGCTAAAGGCCTCTCCTCAACCCTAAGAATTGCCAAAGTACCCATGCTAGAAGCCTTCCAGCTCAAAGCATCAGCTACTACATTAGCCATGCCAGGGTGATAAAGAATAGATGTATCATAGTCTTTAAGCAACTCCAACCACCTACGCTGTCTCATGTTCAGATTAGAATGAGAGAAAATATACTTAAGGCTATGATGATTAGTGTAGATCTCACAATGCACCCCATAAAGATTGTGCCACCACAATTTCAACACGAGTACTACTGTAGCCAACTCAAGATCATGGGTAGGGTAGTTTCTTTCATGAACCTTCAGTTGTCATGAAGCATAGGCTATAACCCTCCCTTTTTGCATCAACACTCCACCTAAGACTACACTAGAAGCGTCACAATAGACCACAAAGGGCATGCACTCTTCTGGTAAGGCTAGGATAGGAGTTGATGTCAATATTTTTTTAAGATTTTGGAAGCTTGCGTCACACTCATTAGTCCATGAAAATGTTTTTCCTTCTGAGTAAGCCTAGTCACAGGGGCTAAAATAGAAGAGAACACTTGATCAAATCGACGATAATAGCCTGCTAGTCAAGGAAAACTACGAATTTCAATTATGGAGGTGGGTCTCACCTAATCACGAACTGCTACAATGTTGGTTGGGTCAACCATAATTCCATCCTTAGTCACCACATGAGCTGAAAGCTACAAACTCAAGACAAAAATTTTAGCATAAAGTTTCTCTTCACGCAACCTTTTGGAGCACGGTTCACAAGTGACGAACATGGTCTGCCTGATTCTTAGAGTATACTAGGATGTCATCAATGAACATAATCACAAATTAGTCCAAATAGGGTTTAAACACTTAGTCCATTAATTCCATAAAAGCGAAGGGGGAATTAGTCAATCCAAATGACATGACTACAAACTCATAGTGCCTAAATTGCATCCTAAAAGAAGTTTTTGGAATGCTTGACTCCCGGACTCTTAACTGGTGATACCTAAATATCAAATCAATCTTAAAGGATACTGAAGCACTTTGTGATTGGTCAAACAGATCATCAATATATTGTAGGGGATACTTATCCTCAATGGTCACCTTGTTCACCTGATGATAGTCAATACATATCCTAGTACCATCCTTTTTCTTCACAAAAAATACCGGTGCACTCTAAGGTGACACATTAGGATGAATAAATCCCTTCTTCAATAAGCCTTCCACTTGCTTCTTTAATTCCTTTAGTTCTGCGGGAGCCATTCGATAACGGGATATGGATATAGGCTTAGTGTCTGGTTCTAAATCGCTGGCAAAATCAATATCACGGTTTAGGGGAACACCTGGTAAGTCAGTAGGAAACACAACCATTAAGTCTCTTACTACCATCGTTGTCGCTAAAGAGGTAACTCCTTAGAAATATCGTGTATGTGAGCCAAATAAGATAAAAACCCATGCTCCACCATACATTGAGCATGGACATAAGAAATCACCCCTTTAGGATAAGAGCTAGGAGTGTCTATCCAAACTAATTGAGGCAAACTCGGATATGCTAAGGTCACAATCGTAGCATAGTAATCAAGGATTGTATGACAAGAGGACAATCAATCTATTTCCAAAATAACATCAAAGTCTATCATGTCTAGGAGGATCAAATTGGCCTAGGTCTCCCTATCTGAGATTACCACTATACGATCCTGATATACCAGATGCACCATTAAGGATTCACCTACCAGAGTCGAAACACAAATATACATATCAAAAGGCTCACATAAACCATCAATATCAGTAGTAAAATAAGTTGATACATATGAATAGGTAGATCCACGATCATATAATACTGAAGATGAACGACGACAAATTGGAATAATACCTGTGATCACAGCATCAGATGTTTGTGCCTCATTTTGACCTGGAACGACATAACGTACTCCACAATCGTCATTGGCCTATGCTCTACCATGAGTGACAACCTCGAGCTCTACCCCTGGCACCTCTAGTACTACCTCATGCACTCTATGAAGCACCTCTAGTTGTTAGAGCTGATGTAGAGTGAGTTGTCTGTGCCCCTGGGGGAAAAGAAGCAGGAGCATGCTTGGGGCATTCCTGGACCTTATGACCAAACTCATCATATACCTAACAACCTCTGGGCCTACCAGTACTATCTACACCTGGAATGGCTGCATTAATTGGACTCCCTTGATAATGCTAAGCTCCCTTTTTTGAGGCTTTCTATCTCTGGCTGTATGACTTCCAAACTGACCCTGACAGTAGGACCTCTTACTATCACCTATTGTGCATGCCTGATTCCCTCTATTATCCTAGCATGGTCAACAATAGTTTGAAAGGAATAGCTAGATAACACAAGAGAGGCGGTGATAAGATGAATGCGGTAATTTACGATGCTCTATGGAAAGTGGCCAAAGTGGCGGTGAAATTGGCAACTCACCTCGAGCAACAAGTGGGTGCTTCTAATACTTCAAATGGTAAGAGGAGAGGTAGTGAGGCCAAGAGGGGTCGTGTTGGAGGAAAGTTCTAAAGTCACAAGGATAAAGGTGATATTATGTGTCAAACATATTGTAAGGTTCATAGGGGTCCATATTTCAAAAGGCACAAATGCCTGTTTTGATTATGGCAAAATAGGGCATAAGAGGAAGGATTGTCCTTATAGACATAGTAAAAGTAAAAGAGGTGATGGTATGATGACTAATCCCAAATTTCAAAAGTGTGGGAGCTATCATGGTGGCCCATGCTTGAGGAAGACCAATTCTTGTTATGGATGTAATGAAGTGGGTCAGAAGCTAGTGGATTGTCCATGTGTCCGAGGGAAGCGTAAGGGTGGTCAACTTTTGGAACGAGGTGATCATGTTGATCAAGTGGCTCAAGGAGGGGATGGGGTGTATGATGCTATTACCAGTAAGATGAAGTTTCGTTGGCTTTGTTGTGCATGCATTTATAGTCCCGATGTGCTATTAATTCTTCTCTATTCTTTTTGGTTGCTAGTAGAGCTTCGTGTTTGCCCAAGTTGCTGTGTGGACTTTTGGTTTCTATCCTTTTGTTGAGTATATTGCTGCTAGAAGGTTCATAGGTATTGATCCGGATTTGAATTGCATTAGATCTTGACTTGTGGCTTATTGGATTAGATGTGGTGGATTTTGATGTGATACTTAGAATGAGATAGTTGCATACATGTTGTGTCTCCTTTGGTGGTAGGACCCATAGAGTTAGAATCTGACTCCCTAATGAACCCATCCTTGAGTGGAAGAGTCTTGATGTGGTGGTCAAGTGATAGCAAGTGTGGTAGGTCCATTTCATGTCTTAAGGTATAATTAGTCTCTAAGAGGGTTGCATTTATCATCTTGTGGGAATTGGAGGTGTTGAACCTAAGTTGCTTTGTTTATAGAGTTGTTGTTGGTAGTAGATGAGGCCTTGAATGTCCCTTTCCGATATCTTGAAATTGGGGTAGTGCCTTTTAGTTTGACTAGTTCACCGGTTATGCCTATGAGTCTCATGATTATGGTCTTTAGTCCCTACTCTAATAGGCTTATGGTGGTTTTGCTGATGATATGACGGTTCATTAATGACATAGTGCATATGAGTCATTTGAGGGTAGTACTAAAAAGTTTAGGGAAGAACGTGGGATGCCGAATAGGAGAAGTGGGAGTTTGGTTGTATGAAGTTGCCTTCCTAGATCGTGTGGTGTGGAGTGATGGCATTAAAGTGGACACTAGTAAGACAGAGGTGATTAGAGA
This sequence comes from Solanum ossicruentum, assembly GCA_025774065.1. Lineage (NCBI taxonomy): Eukaryota > Viridiplantae > Streptophyta > Magnoliopsida > Solanales > Solanaceae > Solanum > Solanum ossicruentum. The sequence goes on along the minus strand of JAOTQR010118584.1, from coordinate 44,922 downwards.
TTGGCCTAGACCTTTAAACCATTAGATATTAGGAGCTTCTTGGACTTAGCGGGCTAATACCAGAGGATGTGAATAGGTTATCTTCTATTGCATCCCCAATGACTTAGTTGACCCTAAGTAAGGCCAATGTTGTGACTGTCGTTTTGAATGGGGTGACTTGATAAGTCCGGGAGCTGATATTTTTTGTGTTATTCCTTGGTTCTAGTAGGATTCATGTGCATGAGGGTTGATCCTTGATTCCTTCTAATCAAGGAGACCCAAATCTATTTTTAAGAAAACCTACATGGATTTTGCTTACTTTAATTTGGGGTTATGAATATTACGATTCCTAAAATTCTATTGATGCATGGGTAGTGTTTATTTGATGATTTTAATGTGATTTAAATCATTATATGAGGATTTACCTTGGGTTTATGAAATTATAAGCATACATGTCCCCTTTTTGAATTATTTATGCATGAAAGATTAGAATATGGATTCAAATGTGAAATTAATTATGTTTTCACTTCAATTTCATATTATTAATATTGATTTTAGATTGAGTCATAATTACCCATGTTACTCCCTCATTGATCATAGCATATGCATTCACGTATATGGATTATTTTGAGAAATTATGTTATGGGTTAAGCCCAATTTTGTTTTATAGTATGAATTTGACAAAATGTTGGTTACGACAATAATGTGATCACGCATATGTCTTTGGTTTTTGGATCATTGATCATTTGGGGTGCTTGCACCATTTTGTGTATGAATGGGCTATTCCTATGCATGGATATTATGACTATGAAATTATGATTTTGGCATTTAAGCTTGCATATAAATTATTATGAATGGTGTTTGGCTTTTAAGACCAATTGTACATTGAAATGACTTTGAAAGAAAAATGATAATTGCCTCTTTGAAAGTACGTATATGTATATTATAAGTATTCTTATGGGATGACAACTTAGCACAGATGGATTAAGAGGGGGGGTCTATGAGGGTTGCCCCATGTTCTTATAGCATAGAGCCTTATCTTTTGATCTTGGTTGAACTTAGCTTGATGGGTTGGAGGTCTTGTGGTAGTTTGGGCTAATTGCATAACATGCTTCCAATTAGTGTAGAACTCGTAAGATTACATTGTAATATGATGGTTAAGGATGGTCGATCTATTTGGCCAACTACAATAGGGTAGTCACTTCCCTAAGGTTGTTTGAGGTTCGGGTTTTTTTCTCAAGTGTGGAGGACGGTAGGTGATATCCCTAAGTGCCCTTTTAAACTAGGAATAAACATTTTTATTACTGGTGGAGTTGTTAGGTGGGTTTGTGCACTGGTTGTGTCTATTGGGTTTCATGAATATGGTCTTAAAACCCTACCTTGGTATGTTTATGGTGGTCTCTGGTGATGAGGTATTGATTTGTTTAGAACTTGTGAATTATTCTGGGGTATTATTGCAAATCTTGGAGGATGAGAGGTTGTTTGCTAGATATGATAGGTGTGCATTGTCGATAGCAAGAAGGTGGTTAGAATTCTTTAAGGATTATGGCATGAGTGTGTATTAGTTCCTCTGGTAGGGCTGGTGTTGTTATTGGTGCTCTAAGTAGTCTAGTGTGTGTGGATAATGGTGGAAAGGAGGTGATTAGTGGGGTCCTTACTTTGGCTAGACTGAGGGATTAGGTTGGAGGAAGTTGAGCATGGTGGTGTAGTATTCTTGATGGTTCTAAATATTCTTTGGTTGGACAGGTCTAGATTAAGCAAGGCCTTTATTCCGTCTTATTTGGGTGGAAGTTTTGGGTGAAGAAATGGTAGAGTGGAGGTTATCTCCCGGGGGGGGAGGGGGAGATGGTGGTTTGTGGCAACAAGTGGAATAGGTGTACTCAAGGTTGACAATTGAGTTTAGGGTTGTGATGTCCTTTTAGAGTGTTGAAGGAGCTGGTAAGGTTGCATATGGATGGGATTTGCCTAGGCAAATGATTATGGTTTTTTCGGTTTTTCTTGTTTCTGGGTTGAGGAGATGTGTTGGAGGGTCTAGTCCTATAGGACTCTTTGAGATTGTTGGTGATGTGGATGACATGTTGGCTTAGGGGAAGGTACTGGTGGAGGTGTTGCAAGATAAGTGGAGAGGTTGGTTAATGAGGATGTGGTGTTCATTAAGGCCCTCTTGAAAGGATCATCAAGTCAAGGGTGTCTCCAAGGAAGCCAAAGCGGAATTATGGGAGTGATATTCATACCCCATTCACTCTAATCAAGCCTAAGATAACGACTAAGTTCTTTATGTGGTTTCAAGTCTTATGTTTCCGCCCCCATATCATTCATATGCATTCATGTTTCAGTTGGCAAGTTTATGATGATTTTACCCTTATGTTGAGAATTTGAAAATAGTGTTTTAGATGTTATGTGGCATTCTTGTTGGGGTTGATTTGTTGATGATCAATCTTGTCTTGTACGTCTCTTTCACATTCGGGGGAGAATTTTCCCATGGGGGAGATATTGTAACGACCCCAAAAAGTGCCCAAAAATGTGCTTCGGAATCCCAGGAATTTTAATTTTTATATATCTCAAATTCCGTTTGTTATTCCGAAAATTTGACTTTAGATTCTTGTTCTGGGTGTCCAAATTAGGGGGAAAAGGGTCTAACCCCTATTTAAGACCAAAGATTTAGCAATTACAAAATTTCAAGAGTGTGATTTCCAGAGGGGAAATGACGTGCCTCTGTACAAAATGGGCACTTCTTTTTTAGTTCGTCCAAAATATTCCAAATGTTGGGCCCAAGTTATCCCAAATCATGTTTATACCTATACTTAGCCAAATTTCACCCTTATATCATCCTACAAATTTCCTAATACTCCCCAAAATACTTAGTCATATTTTCACTCCCTAAACTCAAGTTCCAAGCCCTAATCCCAAGCTAAGGTTTCCTTCAAGGCTCTTCTTTATGCTTCAAGACTCCAACTCCAATCTTCACCAAGTTCATCTCTATGCTATGGTATGTAGGTTTTAGCCATTGGGTTCTTCCACCTATGGTTCCCTAACCTCCTTTTTACTAATATTGCATGATTTAAAGTTGATTTTTCATATGGGTCTTGAATATTATGAAATTTACTACACAGTGATTTGAGTTTATGAAAGCATGGTTGTTTTAGCATATTTTGAGCCCTAAATCTTGGATCTAATGTTAGTTTTGTGATGGATTTTGATGTGAAAGTCTTGGGGGTCATGCAAGGTTTTGATTCGTGGTTTTACAATAGATTTTCTTGCATGATTTCATCTCTAAATTGTATGGTCTTTTACCATCATTAGCCCCCCACCCCCAAGTGTTTGATAAAATGTCCGACAAGGGTATCTTCTGGAAATGAAGGTCCAAAGCATGAGATATGATATGATTGACTATATGATGATAAAATAAGTTTATATGTTTGAGATACTCTATATGAAGTGTTGTATTAGACCATACCCGATCCGGGGGGACAAAAGCCCGAGTAACCATGTTGGGGGTTTGTACTCATCGACCATGCGAGGAATTTATACTTCGTCACCGTGTTGATAAGGTGTGATTATCATCAACCATGTGAGGGGTTTATAGCACACAACCACCAAGGGATTTAAACCTTGAAAAGCTAGCTTGGTCTCTTCTACATATAATATATCGTATATGAGCATGAGTTACTTAAGCATGTTTTACTCAAGCATTAATCATACATGCCAAATTGTTATATTATGCCTGTTTTTTAATATTATGCATTTTGATTACGATGCCTATCTATTGTTGTATTGCATCTTACATAGTACAGTCAAATGTACGAACATATATTCTTGCCTACATGATATCACCATGTAGGGATCGAAGCCCAAGTTAACCATCCTCCTTCTCTACGTGGCTAGTTCGGTGCTACTCAAGCTAGTTGGTGAGTCCTACACTTCAGGGACCTTTGTTTATGTTACTCTTATTAGGTATGGAGACATTCTTCTTTGTGTTCTATTTTGACTATGAAGGTGAGCCCGGTTGCTCGTATTGGCCCCTGCTAAGTTCTATGTAGTAGAGGTGTTGTTTGACTGGATATGTATCTATGCTTTGAGCCTTGACTCTTTTGTCTCTTGAATATAATGTTATACAAGCTTTCCCAAAGTCGCTTGCCCTTGTTCTCCAAAGTTTTACATGTTACTTAAGATTTAATCTCTCTCCCTTAGCCCAATTCCCTTGCTTAATTTTCTTGTGTTATTTTACATTACTTTGCGACCAAGGATGTGTAATAATATGCTATGAGGCTTGTTTGGGTTTCCTTCGGGTTCCCCATTTCCCGGTCACATATAGACCCTGGGCTTGGGTCATGACAAAGATGGTTTCGGAGAACTAGGTTGATAGATTCTCGGTGTCCAACACACCATGTTGGTTATAGTCTTATTCATAGTTGTATTGTGCACCACAACTACGAGTAGGAGGCTATGAGGCTTTCTAGGAAATGTTTCACTTCTTCATGATCTATGTCGTGCGATTGAGTTAGATCTCCTAATGTTTATTGCTAACCCTAACCGTTACATTCCAGGATATGTCACAAACTACTTAGGACAGTGATAAGACGAATGCGAAGATATGCGATGCCCTATGGAAAGTGGCCAAAGCATAGGTGAAATTGGCAACTCACCTCGAGCAATAAGCGGGTGATTCTGGACATCAAATTGTAAGAGGAGAGGCAGTGAGGCCAAGAGGGCTCGTGTTTGACGAAAGTCCGAAAGTCTCAAGGATAGAGGTGATTTTATGTGTCCAATATGTTGTAAGGTTCATAGGGGCCCATGTTTCAAAGGCACCAATGCTTGTTTCGATTTTGGCGACGTGGGACACAAGAGGAACGATTGTCCTCATAGACACACTAAGAGTAAAGGAGGTTATGGTGTTATGACTAATCCCAAATGTCAAAGTGTGGGAGGTATCATGGTGTCCCATGCTTGAGGAAGACCAATGCTTGTTATGGATGTAAAGAAGTGGGTCAAAAGCTAGTGGATTGTCCATGTGTCCAAGGGAAGTGTAAGGGTGGTGGACTTTTGAATCGAGGTGATCATGTTGATCAACTGGCTCAAGGAGGGGATGGGGTGTCCGATGCTATTACCGGTAAGTTGAAGTTTCCTTGGCTTTTTTGTGCATGCATTGATAGGCCCGGTGTATAACTAATTATTCTCTATTCTTTTTGGTTTCTAGTGGATCTTCTTGTGTGCCCATGTTGTTTTGTGGACTTTTGGTTTCTATCCTTTTGTTGAGTATATTGCTACTAGAAGGTTCATAGGTGTTGATCTGGGTTCGAATTGGATTAGGTCTTGCCTTGTGGCTTGTTGGATTAGATGTGGTGGATTTTGATGTGGTACTTGGAATGGGATTGGTGCATGCATGTTGTGTCTCCTGTGATGGTAGGACCCATAGAGTTAGAATCCGACTCCCTAATGAACCCATCCTTGAGTGGAAGAGTCTTGATGTGGTGGTCAAGTGATAGTAAGGGGTAGGTCCATTTCATGTCTTAAGCTAAAATTGGTCTCTAAAGGGGTTGCATTTATCATCTTGTGAGAATTGGAGGTGTTGAACCTAAGTTGCTTTTCTTATAGAGTTGTTGGTAGTAGATGAGGCCTTGAATGTCCCTTTCCAATATTTTGGAATTGGGGTAGTGTCTTTTGGTTTGACTAGTACACCGATTATGCCTATAAGTCTCAAGATTAAATCTTTAGTCCCTGTTCTAATAGGCTTACAATGGTTTTGGTGATGATATGATGGTTCGTTTCCCTAATGAGGTAGTGTCTGTGAGTCATTTGAGGGTAATACTACAAAGTTTAAGGAAGAAAGTTGGATGCTAAATAGGAGAAGTGGGAGTTTTGTTGTAAGAAGTTGCCTTCCTAGGTCGTGTGGTGCTAGGTGATGGTATTAAAGTGGGCCCTAGTAAGACGAAGGTGATTAGAGATTGGCCTAGACCTTTGAACCCATCAGATATTAGGAGCTTCTTTGGTTTAGCGGGCTAATACCGAAGGTTGTGATTAGGTCATCTTCTATTACTTTCCCTATGACTTACTTGACCCTAAGTACGGCCAATGTTGTGATCGATGTTTTGGGTGGGGTGATTTGATAGGACCGGGAGTTGATATTTCTTTTGCTATTCCTTGATGCTAGTAGGATTCATGTGTATAAGGGTTGATCCTTGATTCCTCCCAATCGAGGAGACCCAAAACTATTTTCAAGAAAACCTACATGGATTTTGCTTACTTTAATTTGGGGTTTTGAATATTATGATTCCTAAAATTCTATTGATGTATGGGTAGCGTTTATTTGATGATTTTAATGTGATTTAAACCATTATATGAGGATTTACTAATATGTTTATGAAATTATAAGCATGCATATCCCCTTTTTGAATTATTTATGCATGAGAGGTTACGCTATGGATTCAAATTTGGAATTAATTATGTTTTATCTTCAATTTCATATTATACATATTGATTTTAGATTAAGTCTTAATTACCCATGTCAATCCCTCATTGATCATAGCATATGCATTCTCGTACATGGATTATTTTGAGAAATTATGTTATGGGTTAAGCCCAATTTTGTTTTATGGTATAAATTTGACAAAATGTTTGTTATGACAATAATGTGACCATGCATATGTCTTTGATTTTTGGCTCATTGAGAATTTGCTGAGCTAGCACCATTTTGTGTATGAATGGGCTATTCTTATCCGTGAATCTTATGACTACGAAATTATGATTTTGACATTTGAGCCTAAGTATAAATTATTGTGAATGGTGTTTGGATTTTAACGTCAATTGTGCATTGAAATGGCTTTGAAAGAAAAATGACAATTGCCTCTTTGAAAGTGTGTATATGTATATTATGAGTATTCTTGTGGGATGACGACTTAGCACCGATGGATTGAGAGGGGGTCTATGAGGGTTGCCTCATGTTCTTGTTGCATATAGCCTTGTCTTGTTGTCTTGGTTGAACTTAGCTTGATGGGTTGGAGGTCTTGTGGTATTTTGGGCTACTTTCTTAGCATGCTTCCTATGAGTGTAGAACCCATAAGGTTACATTGTAATATGATAGTTAAGGATGGTCGAACTAAGCATGCTTCCTATGAGTGTAGAACCCATAAGGTTACACTTCCCTAAGGTTGATTTGAGGATTGGCTTTTATTCTCAAGTGTGGAGAAGGGTAGGTGATATCCCTAAGTGCCCTTTTGAATAAGGAATGAGCACTTTGATTATTGCTGGAGTTGTTAGGTGGGCTTGTCAACTGGTTGTGTCTATTGGATTTCATATATAGGGTCTTAAAACCCTACCTTAGTATGTTTGTGGTGGTCTACAGTGATGAGGTATTGATTTGTTTAGAGCTTGTGAATTATTTGGGGGTAGTATTTCAAATCTTGGAGGATGAGAGGTTGTTTCTAGATATGATAGGTGTGCACTATGGATAGCAAGAAGGTGGTTAGAATTCTTTAAGGATTATGGCATGAGTGTGCATTAGTTTCTCTGATAAGGCTAGTGTTATGATTGGTGCTCTAATTAGTCTAGTGTGTATGGCTAATGGTGGGGAGGAGGAGACTAGTGGGGTCCATAGTTTGGCTAGATTGAGGGATTAGGTTGGAGGAAGTTGGTCATGGTGGTGTAGTATTCTTGATGGTTCCAAATCTTATTTTATCGGAGAGGTCTAGATTAAGCAAGGTTGAGGCATGGTAATGTTGTTGTTATTGTTGTCTAGATTAAGCGAGGACTTGATTCTGTCTTATTAGTGTTGGAAGTTTTGGGTGAAGAGATGGTAGAGTAGAGGTTATCTCCCAAGGAAGGGGGGGGAGATGGTGGTTTGTGTCAACAAGTGGAACAGGTGTACTCAAGGTTGACAACTGAGTTATAGTTGTGATGTCCTTTTACAGTGTTGAAGGAGTTGGTAAGGTTGCATATGGATGGGATTTGCCTAGGGATATGATTATGGTTTGTTCGGTTCTTCATGTTTCTGGGTTGAGGAGATGTGTTGGTGGCTCTAGTGCTATAGCACTCTTTGAGATTGTGGGTGATGTGGAGGACAAGTTGGCTCAGGGGAAGGTCTCGGTGGAGGTGTTGGATGGATGAGTAGAGAGGTTGATTAATAAGGATGTGGTTTTCATTAAGGCCCTCTTGAAAGGATCATCAAGTCAAGCCTAAGATAATGACTAAGTTCTTCATGTGATTCCAAGCCTTATGTTTCAGCCCCCATGTCATTCATATACATTCATCTTTAATTTGGCAAGTTCATGATGATTTTACACTTATGTAAAGAATTTGAAAATAGTGTTTTACATGTTATTTTGCATTCTTGTTGGGGTTGGTTTTTTGATGATCACTTTTGTCTTGTTCGTCTCTTTTACATTCAGGGACAAATGTTCCCAAGGGGGAGATATTATAACGAGCCCAAAAAGTGCCCAAAAACATGCTTCGAAATGCCTGGAATTTTAATTTTTATATATCTCAAAATCCATTTGTTATTTCGAAAATCCGACTTCGGATTCTTGTTCAGGGGGTCCAAATTAGGGGGAAAAGGCTCTAACCCCTATTTAAGACATTGCGAAATTTAAAGAGTGTGATTTCCAGAGAGGAATCCGCGTCGCGGGTTCAAAATAGGCACTATTTTTTAGTTCATCCAAAATATTCTAAGTGTTGGGCCCAAGTTATCCCAATCATGTTTATACCTATACTTAGCCAAATTTCACCCTTATATCATCTTATAAATTTCCCAATACTCACCAAAACTGTCATATTTTCACTCCCAAAACTCAAGTTCCAAACCCTCATCCCAAGCTAAGGTTCCTTCAAGGTTCTTCTTTATGCTTTAAGTCTCCAACTCCAATTTTCACCAAGTTCATCTCTAACCTAAGGTATGTAGGTTTTATCCATTGGGATCTTTTACCCATGGTGCCCTAACCTCCTTTTTACTAATATTACATGACTTAAAGTTGATTTTACACGTAGGTCTTGTATATTTTGAAATTTACTGCATAATAATTTGACCCAAAGATCTATGGAAAGTTGAGGGAATGGCCCAACACAATGCTAATAATGTGGCAAACACAACTTTAAGTAGACAAGAATGAGAATGTTGATCATGATAATCCATCTCCTCTTTAGGATATTGCTCCACAGCCTCAGGGTTATAATGCCAATACCTATAAGTGGGATCAATACAGGACAAATCCAATGGCTATAGAGGTAATTAGAGCTATTGTGTTGCAACCACTACCGGAAAACACAAATTTCATAATCTCAAGTGGATTGCTTCAGATTCTGCTGAATCATGGACTATTTGCGGGCTTACCAATGGAGGATCCTCATAGACATCTACACAATGTTGCATTCATCTACAAGAGTGTGATGGGAACACATAATCTATCTATAGATGATGTGGGACATTGTGTCTTCCATTGTCTCTTAGAGGTAAAGCAGTTGTATGGCTATCTGAGTTCTCGCGGAGTTAGATCACCAGTTGGGCAGATTTACAGAAGGCCTTTTTGGAAAGGTACTTCCCTAGATCGAAGAAGGTCAAAATGAATGGCCAGATCAATAATTTTGACAAAAGTCCAAGTGATTCAATCAGTACTACTTAGGAGTGGTTTACCAAATGCTTGAGGTGCATCCAAGACGATAAGATAGTTGATGACGCCTTGATATAGATCTTCTACCATTCCCCTGATGAGAATAGTCAAGCTTGTGCTGACACTATCATAGGGACAATGTTCCTAAATTAGACATTTGCAAGGATAGCAGAATGGATGGACAAAGTTTTCAATACTAACCGTGCATGAGGGAAGAGAGACAAAGCATCTACAAAAGGTTCATGCACTATTATTGTTTGTTCGTAGCAAAGAAACATAAACAAAGAAATTATACAAGAGCTTGCCTGAATACGCATAGATATGGAGGTGATAATGAAGAAGAACTTGGAGCGAGTCAATGTAGTGGTTCATCAACCTCCACGTGCACCCATATAGAAGGAGTCTTATTATGAGGAGGACACCGATTTCACTGCAGATCAAACGGGGGCTTGTCGGACTAAAGCCCAAGGGTTCAATCAGGAAAATTAGCACCAAGGTCACGGAAACCAAGGTCGGAACTTTAACAGAGATGGAGCTTTTAGGGATAGCCATAAAGGATTTTATGATCAAAATAGGGGCCTAGAGAGCAATGCAGATTGGTTTGCAAAGATGGCTTCAAAAATAGTCCCTATATGCCACCACATAACCGTAACGCAGGTGCAAATAGTTTGAGAATTAAGGAGATGTTTCATTGCCTTTTGGTTGAAGCAGAGGCATAGGATGAGACTCTGATTGTTATGAAATCTGAGAATTCCAACTTAAGCAATAGTTTGGTCAAGTGTCGACTCAACTCAATCAGTGTCAAAGGGGAACATTTCTTAGCAACATAGTTCAGAACTCTAAGAATAAAAGGCAGTGTATGGCAGTTACTACTCATGGTGGAAAGATCACCATTGACCTACCTATGCTAGTCGACGAGGATGAAGCTTGGCAGAAGATAGTTGTGGCCAAGGATGAAGATGTAAGAGATGATCATGGTAAGTATGGGACAAGTGAAGCTACTAATGTACCACAAAAGTTGAAGCTCATTCCTAGGCCTCCTCCTCTCTCCCCTCAAAGAATCAAAAAGAGGGATAAGGAAAGTTCAAACACTTTCTCTCCATGCTAAAATAGCTCTCCATCAACATCCCCATCATCGAGGTATTGGAGAAAATGCCAGTGTATGACATGTATAGGAAAGACTTGGTTACAAAGAATCGCATTGTGAGTCACGAGCTCTCCCAACAGTTCCAACAATGTAGTGTTATTGCTACAACACCCTTAGTTCAGAAGAGAGAAGATCCTTGTGCTTTCACCATACCCTGCACCATTGGAGATATAGATTTTGCAAGGGCAGAATGTGATCTAGGTGCCAACATTAATTTGATGTCCTTTGTGGTCTTTATGAAGCTCAGATTGGAAGCCCCTACTCTAATGAGCTTGCGGTTATTGATGGCCAATCGCATGGAGAAGAAGCCTATTTGGATACTATATCACGTGCTAGTCAAAGATGAGAAGTTCATATTCCCTGCAGACTTTGTGATCCTAGATTGCAAAGTAAACTTCAACGTCCCAATCATCTTAGTAATACGATTTTAAGCCACTAGGCAAGCACTAGTTGATATGAAAAATGGTCAACTCAGGTTCAGATAGAACAATGAAGAGCTCATCTTCAATATTTGGTAGTCCATGAAGCGGCTAGATGATTTGAAGAATGATGTCCGGGAAATTAGCGAAGTCTAAGTAACCAATTTGTCCAAGTCATGTTGCGACAATAAAACAAGAGCTGCTTGGGAGGCAACCTAAGGACTTTGATGTAATAATGTAGTTGTAGATTTATTTTATGTTTTTGGACCGAAAGATAGATTATTTTCTTGTATTTTAGTTGTAATTTTGGACATTGGCTTGGTTGGAAATAGGGTAATAGTGTGCTCTATGAAGAATATGCAGCTATATGGCTAAGTCTGCAAATTTAGGCTAAGAAGAGACTCAAGAAAAGTGTCTATGACTGGTTCTATGGGTCATAAATGACTTTACGATAGGTACATCATCTGAAAGAGATTTCCAGTAAGTAAAAAGTTGTGCACTCTAGTCCACAAGCCAACTTTATGATCCGTAGATAAAACAATGGGTTCTGAATGGGCCTTGTGGACCCCAGATAAGTTTTCTAAAACTTTTCTAAGTGTTGAAGTCTCTACAACAAATGCTATAAGTTGTTCTCCACTCTATGGCTTGTAGACTGGTCAGTGAACCCATTCCTGAAATCTAGGATTTGGTGTTCTACGAAACCACAATTTACGAGCCGTAAAATACTCTATGACTAATAATCGAGGTTTCGTAGAGTCCAGGCCCATCAGATTTCGGTTCACCCAGTTATTGTCCTAACAATGGGGTCAAATTATTTTGACCTCATTTCAAACCTAGTTTATAAAAACACCCGACCACCAACGACAACTATACCCCCATTTTTCGGTAAGATTTTTCGATGACCTAGGGTTTTTGTGCCTCTTCACCTCCTTCATCTTCAACAATTTTATCACACAACTTAGTAAGTTTTAGGTTAAATAAATAACTTTAATTGCCTATGTTTGTATTATTAAATTGGAAACTATGTTGGGAATGGTAGTTCATACACGAAACCATGTGTGAAATTGACATGTTGCTAATTGAAATAGGGGTGCCCATGTTTGAATATGATTTTATGTCTAGAATTGGGTATCATTGCTTTGATAGTATGATTTGTATAGTATGTTTGGCACATATTGAATCACCTACCATATGTGATGAATTGATTTTGTGTGAAATTTGGTGGGTGATGACATAGGTGCATATTTTTATTGTGAAAACATTCACACGTGGTCAGAAGGGTTGGAGAAACATGTCTACGTATTTTGTATAGGATATATATTTGATAGTATGTTGGGGTATTGGTTGTTATGTGAAAATCATGTGGGTGTGTGTGTTTTTCTTTGATGTTAATAGAATAAATGTTGCAAAAGTCATATGAGGTCCATTGTGATGGACCTAGAATCTCAAGTAACTGAGTCTCTTGTCTATGAGTGGCTTTTGGAACCTGTGGAACATTCCATGAGTCGTAATTTCCCCCTGTACAAGATTCAAGAAACATAGAGTTTCTAATTATCCATCACACAAGACCTTCTATGAGTGATAGAGCACTTTACAGCTTATTGAGAGGTCTTGTAGATCCATGCCTAAAATAATTATAGACACTAGAAATCTTTATGACTCAGTCTACAACTTGTAAACTATCTTACGAGTCGTACTTGGTCTCGTAGACTTTTCCAGTGAGAAAAAATTATTGTGACCATTTTTTTTACCTGAGCCCTCTACAGCTTGTAGCGTCTACTATGCCCCATAAAGGTTCCATCGTAGACCCTTCTACACGTCAACTTGACTTGTTTTTGCATTTTAGTTCTTCATTTTTGGGGCTAGCAAAGCTGTGTTAATGTTCATGTTTCAAGTGCTATGGCCCTAAAAGCTAAACATGATGAGATCAGGACCCTACAGAGGAGGCTCAGAGATAAGTCTTCAGAGGATGAGAAGACTCCTACCCTGAATGGATCATTAGAGGATCTGAGTGTCCAATCAGACTCGAAGGCTGCTACACCTAAGACTAGAGCTGCTGCCAAAGATGGGGAGACTCAGGCTTTCATAGACCACACTCCTAGTCTGATAAGGAAGGCTACTATTAGAGCAATTCTATTCAGATGACTCTATCCAGAGAGGATGTCACAACCCAAGAATAGGGCCAAGACTTGACATGATGAATGGGAAACTCGAAGGGACCCCAAAAAAGTGTCTTAACATATCATTACACATCCTTGGTCGTGGAAGCAATTAAACAACCATAAAAGAATAGAAATAAGGATAGGGGCTAAGGGAAGTCTTTCATATCATCAAACATCAAAAGAGTCAAGCTCAAGCATTACTACATAACTTATCAAACAACACCTCTAAACTTAGAATTAAGCGGGAGCCATGACAACTTTTTGGACTCACCCTCATAGCCAAAAGTATACAATTAGATAATGAGAGTCTTTAGATAGCATAAGAACAAGAAATATCATCCTCGGAGTTGAGGAATCACCAAACTTGCTTTGAGAAGATAGTACTAGCCAAGGGGAGGATGAGGATGATTGTGAGGAGCTGCGGTCCCTACATGGTAACATCATGTAGGCATAGAGTATGCAATAGTATGTTCAAATGTACTAAGTATGTAAGATTCAATTTAACAATAGATAAGCAACATAATCCAAATGCATATTCGTAACCAAGAGATGGTATATTTAGCAACATGACATGCATGATAAGTTATTAAAGTAAAACATGCTTATATAGAAACACAATACATGTGTAGGAAGAGACTTTTCATCATAGACCATGTCGCTTAGTACTTTGAATCCAAGGTAAACTACCCCTTGGAGGTGTTTTAGGTATCAACCCCTCAACTTGGATAATGGGTTTACCACCTCCCATCAAGGTTTTTAAGGTACCAATGCCTCAACTTGGTTAATGGGTTTACTACCTCCCATGTTTGAGGTACAAACCCCTCAACTTAGTTAATGGGTTTACCACCTCCCATCAACGTGTTTGAGGTACCAACCCCTCAACTTTGTTATGGTCAACTTGCAACACTAAGTATACTTTTCTCAATAAATGCCTATATACATTCCTTTCATCATCATAAAGTCACATAACTCATATATCATGCATTAGGACTCCAATAACTCAAGAAACCCTAATAAAAAATTTTATTAAATACTTGGCGGGTATGTAATGCTAGTGTAAAACAATGCAATTGAAGAGTAAAGTCATGCAAGAAAATTTGTAGTAAATCAACCTACCAACACTTGGTAATACCCTCATGTAATATGCATCAAAACCCACCATCAAATGTCAAGATAGATCATAGATTCATAGCTCAAAACATGTTTAAACAGTCACACTTTTATGAAAACCCAACTTAGTTCATAGTCAAATTCATAATAAGCAAGACACATATGTAAATCAACTTAGAAACATGCAATTTATATAAAAAAGGAAGGTTGGGCACCATAGGTGAAAGGACCCAGTGGTTGAACCCCACATGCCTCCACTTTCGATGTTTTCTTGAAGAAGGTTTGAATGGAAACTTGAAGCTTGAATGAAATTCTTAGATCCAGAATGAGATTTGGCACTTGAATTTTAGGTGCAATATTTGTCTAAGTGGTTGAGAGAGTATTGGGGAATGTCTTGTATGATATGAAGATAAAATATGACAAAGCATAGGTGTTTTTATGGATAAGAATTCATAGGCCCAAGACCCCAAAGCCTTGGACCAATTTGAGAAAACTAGCAACAAAATACATAAGTCCGCGATAGGTCCGCGTCGTGGAACCATCGCGCACCTCCACTGTTTTGAGCAAACTTGGAAAAATTAAATTTTGCTACGATTGCTCTAAAGTCAAGGTTAGACCTATTACCCACTCAATTTTTACCCTGAACAAGAATATGGAGCCAAATTTTCGATATCACGCACAGATTTTGAGATATAAGAAAATTACGATTATGGGCACTTCGAAGGCAAACTTTTGGGCACTTTTTAGGGACATTTCAATATCTCTCCTTTAGCAACATTCGACCCCGAATGTCAAAGAAACATGAAAAGATCAGCTCCAACAAGAATGCAATGATGTTAAACATCATTTTCAAAAATCTCAATATAAGTGTCAAAATCACCAAGAGCTTGTCAACATAAACTTGAATGCATACAAGTAACATAAAGGCTGATACATAAGACTTGAAATCACATAAAGGACTTGGGATTAATACCTTCGGCTTAAGTAAGATGGAAGAGATAAGGATATCACTTGTGTATGTTGGCCTCGGCTTCCCATGTAGCACTTTCAACTTGGTTTCTCAAAAGAACCTTGATGGAAGCAACTTCCTTATTCCTCAACCTCTTCACTTGTCTATCCAAAATTTCTATCGGAGCCTCCTCATAAGTCAAATTATCTTCGACAACCCTCACAGCATCTAATGGTACAATACGATTTTGGTCGCCTACCCCCTTCCGCAACATGGATACATGAAATACCGAACGGACCAAGTCCATTTCACTAGAAAACTCCAACTCGTAGGTTACCTTACCAATCCTCTACAGCATCCTATAAGGACCCATATATCTTGGACTCCATTAACCCTTTTTACCGAAATGAACCACACCGTTCATGAGTTATACCTTAAAATAGACCCAATCATCAACCTTAAATTAAAAATCCCTTCTTCTCACATTGGCGTAGGACTCTTGATGACTTCGGGCTGTTTTCAACCTTTACCTAATCAACCTTACCTTCTCCATGGCCTCCATGACCAGATCCGCACCCAACAATGCCATTTCCCCTACCTCAAACCATCCAAGGGAACCTACAATGTCTACCACAACGGGGCTCAAAGGGAGTCATACCAATGCTAGAATGGTAGCTACTATTATAAGCAAACTCAATCAATGGAAGATGGTTATTCCAACTATTACCCTTAAACTCCAATACACAAGCCCTAAGAATATCCTCAAGAGTTTGGATAGTTCTTTTGTCTTGGTGATCCGTTTGAGGGTGAAAAGTCGTACTAAGCTTTACCTTGGAACAAGACATCTTTTGAATGACTTCCAAAAGTGAAAAGTGAATTGAGCACAACAATTCGATATGATAGACAATGGCAGCCCATGCTATCTTACCAACTCGTGAATATACAACTTAGCATAATCCTCCTCACCATAATTAGTTTTAACTGGTAGAAAATGAGCTGACTTTGTCATTCTATCAACCACAACCTAAATAGAATCAAAAGCTTTTCTAGTCTTAGACAACCCAACCACAAAATTTATGTTAATTTCCTCCCACTTTCAAGTAGGAATCTCTATATATTGAGTTAGGCCACCCAACCTTTGTTGTTCGGCTTTGAACTTTCGGCAACTATGACAATCGGATAGAAAATTAGCAATGTCTTTCTTCATACATCCCCACCAAAACACATCCTTCAAATCTCTATACATCTCTGTAGAACAGGGGCGAATAGAATAGGAAGAATTATGAGCCTCATCAAGAATCTTCTCTCTCAAGCCATCAACATTAGGCACACAGAACCTTCCTTGGTACCTAAGGGCACCATCTTCCCATTGAGATAAAACCTCCACCTTGCCATCTCTCACCAAGGCCTTTAATTCTAACATGGAGCAGTCAAGATCTTGCTTCGCTTTTACCTCATCAACAAAGGAAGATTTTGAACCATCAACAACCACAATACAACCATTATCAACCTCTTCTAACCTAACCCCCAATCTGGCCAACTGATTGACGTCTCTAGCCATCTCTTTGCCCCCACAATCAACATGAGCTAGGGTACCCATAGACACCCTACTCAAAGCATCGGCCAAAACATTAGCGTTACCGGGATGATAATGCAACTCATATCATAATACATAAAAAGTTCTAACCATTATTGTTGCGTCAAGTTGAGATCTTTTGAGCGAACAATTATTGGAGACTCTTATGATCGGTAACTACATCAACATGTACCCCATATAAATAAATGATACCAAATATTCAATGCAAAACCATGGCGGCCAATTCAAGATCATGGGTCAGATAATTCTTTTCATGCACCTTAAGTTATCTAGAAGTGTAGGCTATCACCTTACCATTTTGCATCAAAACACAACCCAAAGCAATTCGTGAAGCATCATAATACACAACAAACCCTTCTGACCCTTCTGGTAGAGATAATATAGGAGTGGATAAAAGCTTATCCTTCAAGGTTTGGAAACTCTTTCCATACTCATCGGTCCACACAAAACTTAGCCTTCTTTTGGGTCAACTTAGTCATGGAAGAAGCAATAGAAGAGAACCCATTTATAAACCTCCAATAGTAACCTGCTAAGCCCATGAAGCTTCCAATATCTGATGGAGTCAAACAACTAGGCCAATTTCTAATTGATTTTGTCTTCTTAGGATCCACCTTTATAACATCACCTGACACAATATGACCTAGAAAGGCAACCTCTTCAACCAAAACTAACATTTTTTATACTTAGCATACAACTTCTCTTCCCTCAATATTTGCAACATCACCCTTAAGTGACTCACATGCTCCTCCTCACTATGTAAATAGATCAAGATATCATCAATGAATACCACCACAAAAAAATCAAGGTAGGGTTTAAACACCCTATTCATAAGATCCATGAAGATAGCTGATTCATTATTCAACCCAAAAGAGATGACCACAAATTCATAGCGCCCACATCTAGTCCGGAAGGCCGTCTAGGGAATGTCACACTCCCTCACCTTCACTTGATGATACCCGAACCGAAGATCAATCTTATAGAAGTGACTAGTACCTTGAAGTTGGTTAAAAAGATCATCAATCCTTGGTAGAGCGTACTTACTCATTATGGTGACCCTATTAAGTTGTCGGTAATCAATGCACATTTTAAGAGAATCATCTTTCTTCTTCACAAACAACATTGGTGCATCCCAAGGTGATTGGCTAGGCCTTATAAACCCTTCTCCAACAAATCCTTTAATTGCTCTTTCAACGCCTTCAATTCCGTCGGGACCATACAGTAAGGAGGAATAGAAATAGGTTGAGTGTCGGAAAGGAGATCTATACCAAAATCTATTTTCCTTTTGGGAGGACCACTGGGAAGGTAATCAGGGAAGACATCTAGGAACTCATTAACCACTGGAACCGACTCTATTGGAAGGACTTTAGACTCCACATCCCTAACCCTCACAAGATGATAGAGACACACCTTAGAGATCATCCTTTGGGATTTAATGCAAGAAATAAAGCTACCCTTGACCACCACATAATGACTCTCCTACTCAAGTACAGGTTCATTTGGGAAGTAGAATTTGACCCTATGGGTTCTACAATCAATAGAGGCATAATATACCTGCAACTAATTCATCCCAAGCATGACATCAAAATCCACCATATCCAACTTAACAAGATCTCAAGGAAATATCTTACGCGAAACACAAACAGGACAATTTCTATATACCTTTCTTGTAACAAATGGGAGTAAACACCTCATAAGACAAAATTATTCGGGGTCAACATGAAACTTTTTGGCAACAAAGGGGGTAACAAAAGAAAGAGTGACAATCGGGTCTGTCAGTGCATATGTTTCAAAATCAAAGACTTTTAACATATCGGTGATGACATCGGGCATTCCCATCAACCCCTTGCCCCTATGAAGAGCATAGAACCGATTATGCCTTGGGGCACCACTCTGCTGGCCTCCTCTCCCCAAAGGAACCGCATTTGCACCCCCTCCTTGTGGACGAAAATCTCCACCCTTGTTTTAATCATAAGGACAACCAACCTTCTTATGCCCCACTTTACCATAACTGAAGCATGCACTGGTGTCCCTCAAGCATAGGCCTCTATGAGGCTTACCACATTTTAGACACACAACATTGAGCGTGACACTACCATCACCTTCTACCCTTGAGCTGTAATTGGCAAACCTCCTATTAGGAGCATGATAGACCCTTGACCTTGATGAAACTAGACACTTTTGAGACCTTGGAACTTAACATCAAAATGGGCCCTTTTAGCCTCACCACTCCTCCTTTTCCTCTACTTCTCCCTCTCAATTTGTTCGGCATATGTGATTAGGTAGGACAAATCCATAACACTAATCAACATAGCGGAGTGACACTCCTCACTCACCAAATCGGATACACCCATCACAAATTTGTTCATTCTAGCCCTCAGATAGGCAACCAAGTATGGATCATATTTAGATAGTTGATTGAAATTCAGAGTATACTCCCTCACACTCATTTATCCTCGCTTCAAATTTATGAACTCCATCATTTTTGCCACCCTAATCTCAAGTGGGAAGAACTGGTTAAGAAAGGCCTCCTTAAACTCCTGCCATAAAATCACATTATTTTTCCCCTTCTCTACCTTCCATTGAGTATACCATATTTGAGCTACCCCCTTGAGTTGGTAAGCCGTCAACTCCCCCTTCTCCTCTGACCTAACACCCATAATGGACAACACCATGTATACCTCATTAATAAATTGTTGAGGGTCCTCATCCACTTTCGACCCATTGGACTCTGGTGGCTTCATCCTCATAAAGTCCCTCACCCGAGATGCACGAGTACGAGCAGGAGGGGCTTGGTCCCTTGATTGGGTTGTTTAGCCACAACTTTAGCTAGCAAGGCAAGAGCATCCTAGAGCTCTCCATGAGCCTGTTGTTCTTCGGAAGTGCGTGATCTTCTTCCACTTGTGTTAGGCATGATCTAGCATAGCAAAGAACATTTGTTAGGGGAAGTCCTTACCTTAACTATATAGCACGACATAGATCAAGATGAAGGAAAATATTTCCTAAGACGTCTCACAACCTCTTACTCATAGTCATGGTGCACAATATGACCATGAATAAGTCTCTAATCAACACGGTGTGTTGGATGCCGAGGACCATTAAAATCCTAGTGCTCTGATACAAAGTTTGTCAGGACCCAAGCTTAAGGCCTAGATGTGACAAGACGAATGAGGAACTCGAAGGGACCCCAAGCAAGCCTCTTAACATATCATTGCACATCCTTGGTCACGGAAGCAATTAAACAATCATAAGAGAATAGAAATAAGGATAAAGGGCTAGGGAAATTCTTTCATAGCATCAAACATCAGAAGAGTCAAACTCATGCATAACTACAAAACCTGTCCAACAACACCTCTAAACATAGAATTGAGTGGGGGCCAAGACAAATTTTCGGGCTCACCCTCATAGTCAAAAACATACAATTAGATAATGAGAGTCTTTACATAGCATAAGAACAAGAAATATCATCACCGGAGTTGAAGACTTACAAAACTTGCTTTAAGAAGATAGTACTAGCCACGGGGAGAATGAGGATGATTGTAAGGAGCTCTGATTCGTACATGTAACATCATGTAGGCATAGAGTATACGTTAGTACATTTGAATGTACTAAGTATATAGGATTCCATGCAACAATAGATAGGTAACCAATAAACATTTAAAAAGACTTAATAGAAAAATCTTTTTAAAATATCAAAGGAAGGGTTCGGGTTCAATTTCCACTTTGAGAATAAATTTATCACTCAAAATGGCCGCTAACTTGTGGTTGACCGACGAGTGGAATGTTGACTAACTTTTAAAGATTGACTGACCTTTAAAAAAAAGTTAACTAGTTTGAAAAAATTGACTAATTTTGAAAGTATTAACTAAATTTTAAAGACATGACTAAATTTTAAAAGAATTGACTAAATTTGAAAGAATTGACTAAATCTGAAAGAATGTTGACTAAATTTAAAAGAGTGGACTAATTTTGCAAAAATTGACTAAGTTTGAAATTAATTAATACTTCAAACCCCAAAAAATAAATTGTACGAATAATTTTAACACCTAAAAAACATTAATAATGAAAATCAACATAAATGGAGGCAATATTCAGAAACAATTAGATTAATAATGATCAAAATAATACAAAAATATTAGAGTTAGTATCACATATCACGAATAACATAAATAAATACACAAGGAAAGGGAGAGAGTAAATAAAGATTGGGCTTAGCAAGCCCAATCTTCCATTTGTCCTAGTTTCTATATTTTTGGCCCTACCTAGCTCATTTAAATCTACCCCGACTACTACTGCCAGTGGGCTTTGGCCCATATTTCCTATGATATACACTTAGTGGATATTTGTTGCATATCAGTGTATATCACTGACTTCCTGTATTTTCTGCAAAACAGCCCTCCAAAATTTGCAAATTTGACTCCTTCCCCCCTCCCTTCCCCCGTATACAAGAAACGACACAGACTCAAGAAAAATGCAATGATAAAGTCCCAATGGACTCGGATTGAGTATGCACAAAAATAAGAAAAACGTAAGCATCTCCTCACTTGAAGCCGAATGAGGAATACGACGCAATCTTCTAACAATATCAACTAGCACAAACCAACATGTGAATTTGACAAGGTACGCGTAAGATTAAGTCAAGCCAATAGTGAGAATTTGAACGCATTTAAGGGTACTGGTAGGAAGGATTAAGCACATAATTGGTCTCATAGTCATATTTTCTCTTTTTACATCAACCCATGAGGCATACTAATAGTAGCAAGCATCTGTTTAGAGAAGCTATACTGGTTATATCTCAAGAAAGAGTTATTGTATGCTATCTCAGGTGACAAATAGCTAAGACTTATAATTCTTCAAGTTTTCAATATAATAATTCCACATTCAAACAATAAACGGAATATAAACTTACTATGTAGAGATCTAAACAAACAAAGCATCACGAAACAAAGTCATATATCCAGTTATAGCTACCAGACATGAAAATCTAAAAGAAAACTTCGATGATTGGTCAAATCGAGCTAAGACATTCACCTACTAAACATTCACTAGAAAATGAAGAAAACATCTTAAGGAAATTGAATCTAAAGCAACACATAAGAAAGTATTCAAATATAAATAAGATTTACGTGTTCATAAGTGAACCAAGATTACGCAAATACAATACCAATAAGGGTCTGAGTAACGTCGATTGGTCAAACCGGCCAGTAACTTATCATTAGCTATATAGAAAATTGAAACAGGAAGAAATTAGCCCTGATGTGGCCATTACAGGAACAAATCAAACTACCACTACACCAACTAAGACAATTTTATCCTTTTAAAGTGTGGGCAAGAAACTAGACTTCAAAAATAGAGGCAGATATCAAAGAAAAATTGGTACAGATTGTTATAACTTTGAGTTATGCAGTAATACCAATCCAACACCATCAAATACATGAAAAAAAATAGAACAGACATAAAGAAACCATGCTTTTCTTTCATACTGATCCCTTGACATATTTTGAACATAATAACAAAAACACTCTAGCAAGAGAACTTGACTTTCAGTTCACATAAGCGAAGGCAGCATTCAAGAAGAAGGTAGATGTAGACAAACTCGAAAAAATTAAGGTTTAGCAGAAAGCACATGCAGTCATGATAGTAGCATGTAGATAAATTAATGATATTCCCAAATAGATTGACAACTTCAGCAAAGAGTGAAATAGGAAATAACCTTGTATATGAGGATGTATGCAATCTCAACATTCGAACATTTAATAACTTGTATAACTATTTAAGCCTTGAATTTTGAGAGCTTCCAAACAACAATGAGAAGCCAACATCTAAATTTAACAAATGATGGATGAAGAGATCAAGGCAGACAACATAAACTATAAATATGGTCCAACAAACCACAATAGAGAGACTTATGTTGTCATGAAATTAGGACAAGATGAAGCTAAATTGCAAGTGACTTATAATCTAGATTTTAATCGAAAAATGATTTCATCTATCAGCCAAATAAAAAGTACTACAGTAAGCCGCAAAGCAACTGAAACTTAAATTCCACACCACAGCGACAACAACCAAATATTTAGCAGAACCAGGAACACTTTCCACATTTGAACATCATCAATCAACTCTCATTTGAATTAAATTAGGAAATATAGCAGCCCAACAGTCAAACAGGATTCCAAAAATCCCAATTACTGGCACAATATAAGACAACATGGATATTGCTTAAGAGAGAAAACAAAAAAACTAATAGAGGTGTTACCTTTTAGAGAGCAGCAAAGCGAGACGTCGACGAGTCTGAGAAGATTTCACCAGCAAACAGTTGCACCCTCGAACCTCCTTTTTTCCCTACTGAATCCTCCTAGCTCTTATGACCTCGAAAATGAATTACTCTAAAATTTCAGGTTTTCAAAATAATTTCGCAGCTATGTAATTTCTAGTTTTTCTAGAATTTTTTCCATAGATCAAAAATGGCTTCCGGAATCAATTGAGTTTTTCTAGGGATTTTGGATTATCGATGGCTGCTTCCCAACTGGGAAAAGAACATATATATATATATGGATTTCTAAGGTTGAAAAAATAGGATAGAAATTAGGGCTATTTTTCACTTTAATCCCCAAAATTATTTCCTCTTTTCGAATCCAACAAATCCCAAAAGAAATCTTCAGCCGTTGGAATGAAAGGAGGTGGATGGCTCGAGTTCGAGCAAGGCCAATGGAAAGGGGAGATGGTGACACGTATGTATGGAGTTTGTTGGATGAACATTGAGGGAAGTTGATTTTTTGCATTTTCTAGGTTCGAATTTGAGGTACAGAGGAAGAAGAAAGGGGAAAACAGGGAGAGAGAATGGGAATGTGAGGGAAAACCTGGAAAGAAAAGGGGAATTGGGGGTGCGTGGCCACCACGTATGCTGTGCATATGTATATATGATATGTATATACTGAAAATGTTAAAATAAGGGCAAATGCGCCGGGTTTAAGGGACTTCTGGGCTGGGCATGGGATTAGAATTGGGCTGGGGATGGGTATATGGAGTTGATTTGGGCTAGATTTGGTCCAAAATTGATCAGTTAGTCCAAGGATAGGGATATTAAAATTTATCCAATTCAATTGCAATTTTGACTAATGTACGATGAATTAATAAAAATTAACTTAAGAGCATTAAATATTATCAATTTGAAATAATCAAATTAATTCTGAAACAATACTTTAAAAATAAAAGGCATTTATTTAAAAATATTTTTCATATTTTGAAAATAACTTATTTCAAATTTGTCAAAATTAAAAGCTCCACAATTAATTCGTATTGAGGAGGGTAAAAATTAAGTGTCAATAACTATCCCTTTCTTTGGATATAATCGATGAAAGATATCGTGGACAAAGAAACTTGACTAAACCAATTTTTAACCGACCACATCTTCATCTTTCAAATGCTCTTGGTACGGACTTTGCAAAATTATGCCCGGACCCTGGTTTTGTGTTTCCTTCATATCTCAGGATACATGAGAATTCAAGTCGCTTGTAGTTCAAAACGCTTGATGTTACACACGACTCAGAAAGGATTCCAAAGCTATCCCAATATCGAATTATGGAGAAATTAGAATACTTGGGAGTTAGATTTTAAGGGACAATGTTGGAATGTAGCTGAGTTTTCAAAATTTATCTTATCTACATATCCTTAAACTTAGGAATCAGGCTACTGGTAGTTCGACTCCATGGGTTGAAGGGGAAATCTCTTATTTTGAGATAACCTCCGGTTCATGAGGAGTGAAAAATAAATCAAATTATGAAAAAGAGGCTTGCAACCTCTTAATTATAAATGTGGCGCGCTTCACATCCATGATTTAGAACTTATATGGACATAATTTCCAAAACTCTTGGTATATTATCACTCGGATTGGAAGATTTCCTCTAGTGAGAGTCGAGATTATCCGAAGGTGAAATAGAAAATTAACAAACTCAAAGAAATACCCATATGCCTTCTGACCGGGATGTTGTTAGATTGTGGTAGTAGTCGCTTCCCAGCTCATGTCCAAAGGATTTGACGCCCCTCTTAAGACTATGTCCTAGTTTGCTGCAAAGAAAAGTTTCATGTTGTGCTGCATCCTACTTGATGATGTCCACACCTGTGGTTCTTTTTGAGAATGCATCCTTTCAGATGCTCTCGATATAACTAAAGCAACATGTTAGTAAAATCATAATTGGAATTAGAGACGACATCTTTTATCATATTTGATATGTATTCTTCTCTTCGACGTGACAGATAATGAAGCAATATGAAGCAATCATTATATGGCCCTCTCGACAACTTAAAGATAAAATGGTCTCCTTGACAATTAATATGCAATGGCCCTCTCGACAACTGAACAGTAAAATGGCATTGTCGAAAATGAATATTCAATGGCCCCCTCGGCAATTGGAAAATAAAATAGCTTTGTCGGTGATGAATATGCAATGGCCCTCTGGGAACTGGAAATAAAATAGTTTTATCAGCGATAAATAAGCAATGGCCCTCTCGGTAACTTGAAATAAAATAGCCTTGTCGGCGACAACTATGCAATGGCCCTCTCGACAATTGAAAAATAAAATAGCCTTGTCGACGATGAAGATGCAATGGCCCTCTCGGTAACTGAAAAATAAAATAGCCTTGTCGACGATGAATATGTAATTACCCTCTCGACAATTGGAAATAAAATAGCCTTGTCGATGATGAATATGCAATGGCCCTGTCATAAACTGGAAAATAACATAGACTTGTAGGCGATGAACATGTAATGGCCGTCTCAGCAGCTTGAAAATAAAATGACTCTCTCCATGATGCATAATGTAATAGACCTCGCAGTAGCTTGAAAATAAAATGACTTTCCCCGGGATGCATGACTAAATGGACTTCTCGGCAACTTGAAAGTAAATGAATCTCTCCACGATGCATGATGAGATGGATTTCTCGATAACTTGAATGTTAATGAATCTCTCCTCAATGCATGATGAAATGGATTGCTCAAAAACTTGAAATTAAAATGAATCTATCCGCAATGCATGATGAAATGGATTGCTCGACAACTTGAAAGTAAAATGAATCTCTCTGCAATGCATGATGAAATAGACTTCTCGACAGCTTGAAAATAAGATGACTCTCTCCACGATGCATGAGATGTAATAAATTGTTAGAGATTTGAATGAGATGAAGCTATTTATGTCTTGGCTATTCTCTTGTAGATAAGACCTTCAAAAACATTCCCTGTATCCACAGAAAATTTCTTAGTTTCAAAGTGAACTGATTTGTGTTGATTCTTAGGTTGTCTGCTCCTTATCTTGTTCCCCGATGAACCACTTTGATCTCCCACCTCTTGGTAGACAAAAGGTACAAATGTACATTTTGACCAAATATTCAACATGTTAGAAACAACAAATTTAGGAAAGGCTTTTCGAGAAAAAATCACTGCTAATTGTCATGTTACGTAAAGCTTAAATTAACATATTTGGCTTTTGACATAGATTCCTTAGTGTGTCGCAGTTGTCTGTAAATTCCTGATCAGGTAGAGAATCCTTAAGGTGGCTTTCAGACATGTAACGATGCTTAGCAAAATTTTGAGGGCCACCTCAAAATTTCTGTCCCAGTTTAAATGTTGTCAGGGATCGATAGCTCATCAAAAGCACCTTGAGAATTTTTGAAACAATTTCTCAAAATTTCTGTCCCAGTTGAAGTTTAACCATGATTTGAACTTTGACTTGTTAAAGATGGACCTCTTTGTTCATAATTTTGAGTTCCTTTCAAAATTCTGTCCTAATTTCCTTTATAGGAGTATGACTGAGCTGTTGTGATACCTACGTATTCTGTTGGGGCAAGAATCAGGTCAAACATAGTTCCCCTCAGGGAGGTAGAGAAAAACATACAAATTTTAACTAAGAAAATGACCGAGGCTGACATAGGCTTCCTACGTATCTCATTCTTGAGAATTCATGTCAAACATAATTCCAACTAGTAAAAAGGAATAAATAAAAAGAGATAAAGGGATGACCGACGCCGACATAGGCCGCTACGTATCTCATTCTTGAGAATTCAAGTAAACCGTAGTTCATTATAGAGGGAGAAATAAAGTAAAATGCAGAAACCAAATAATGCAATTACAAAAGAGAAAAAGTAGAGGTGAACTCTAAATCTTCAAATGTAATATCTCTTGACAACATCTTAATTGATTGGTCTTGGCCACTCTTCACTATCCATCTCTGACATAATTAACACTCATCCTGACAGCACTTTGCGAACCATGTATGGCCTTTGCCAATTAGGTGCAAACTTTCCCTTATACTCATCTTGATTGGGATAGATATGTTTGAGAACCAATTGTCCAACCTTGAACATTTGTGGTCTTACTCTCTTATTGAAAGCACGATTCATCCTTTGTTGGTATAACTAACCGTGGCAAACAGCCGTCATCCTCTTTTCATCAATTAAACCCAAATGTTCGATTCGGTTATGAACAAAGTCGGCATCACTCAACTCAATTTATTGAATAATTCTCAATGATGGTATTTCTACTTCATCTGGTATCACTGCTTCTGTTCCATATACCAACAAGTATGGGGTTGCTCCAATCGATGTTCTGACAGTCGTATGATACCCCAATAAGGCATAAGGTAGCATCTTGTGCCATCCTTGATTTTTGTCAATCATTTTCCTTAAAATCTTCTTGTTATTCTTGTTGGCGGCTTCTATAACTACATTCATTTGAGGGTGATACATTGTTGAATTTCGATGAGTGATATTAAATTGCTCACATATCTCTTTCATCAAGTTGCTATTGAGATTTGCTCCGTTATCGGTGATGGTAGAATTTGGTATTCCAAAAACTGGCATATCAAACTATTATGCATAAAATCAGCTACCACTTTCTTTGTCACAGACTTGTACGAGACTGCCTCCACCCACTTAGTAAAGTAGTCAATGGCAGCCAAAATAAATCTATGACCATTAGAGGTAGTTGGCTCTATCGGACCGACAACATCTATGCCCCAAGATACAAATGGCCAAGGAGAACTCATAGCTTTGAGTTCGTGAGGAGGGACACGAATCAAATCACCCTGTATCCGACATTGATGGCATTTTTGCAAAAACTTGCAATTTTCATGTTCCATAGTCATCAGAAAATAACTGGCTCGAAGGATTTTCCTTGATAGAGTGAGTCCATTCATATAAGTATCACAAACCTCAGCATGTACTTTTTCAAAAGCTTCATAGCTTCTGGATGTCAATACATAGAAGACCTAGATCTGGAGTCCTCCAATAAAGAATTTCCCCACTCAAAAAGAAATTGTTGGCCTTCCGATGTATAGCTCTCTTCTTATCGGAAGTAGCACTATCAGAATAAGTTTCGATTTCTAAATACTTCATTATATTGAAATACCAAGGCTTTCCTTCTGGTTCTGTCTCGATATACAAACAGTGGGATGGTTGCTCCCTTAAGTCTATCTCTAAAGGATTAATATACGTCATGTCTACATGTTGAATCATCGAGGAAATGGTGGCAAGGGCATCGGTGAACTCATTCAGTACCCTTGGCGTGTGACTGAACTTGCTCTTTCAAAATCTTTTGCAAAACCTCTATACTAGGTGCACATATGGTACGATATTCGATTCTTCATAGGTGCACAAATTGTACGATCTTCGGGTTCTTCATAGCCCATTCTCCCTGAACCTGATGAATCAGCAAATCTGAACCTCGAATGACCAACAACTCTTAAAAATTCATGTCTATAGTCATCCTCAAGCCCAAAATCAAGCTTCATACTCAGCCATATTGTTACTACAACAAAATCAAAGTTTCGTAGCCATAAGGTGATATTGCCCAGATTCTGATACTAAGACTACTCCAGTGTCGCTACCTTGGAAATTCATGGTTCCATTAAAGAAAATTCACCAGCTAGGGTATGCCTCGAAGATGTGTTATGCTACAAATGATATCTCTCTATCGAGAAAGTAGGTTTTGAGTGGTTCATAATCATTCTCAATGGGATTTTCTGCAAGATGATCAGCTAAAGCATGTCCTTTGATTGCTTTCTAAGTTACATACACGATGTCGAACTTACTAAACAACATTTGACACTTGCCTAGCCTTCCGTCGGCTTTGCTTTCTGAAAGATATATTTCACTGGATCCATCTACGAAATGAGGTATGTAGTATAGGAACATAGATAGTGCCTCAACTTTTGAGCAACCCAAGTCAAAGCACAACAAGTCTTCTCAAAATAAGTATATCGGTCTTCATACGGCATGAACTTCTTACTCAAATAGTAGATTGCCTGTTCTTTCTTCCCGGTTTCGTCATGCTAGCCCAGCACACTTTCGAATGCATTATCAGCGACCGACAGATATAATAATAGTGGATTTCCCTCTCAAGGAGGTACCAACAATGGTAGATATGATAAATAGCTTTTGATAGTATCAAAAGCATTCTGGCATTCTTCATTCCAATTTATCAATGCATCCTTTTTCAACATCTTGAAGATAGGTTCACAGATCAGCGTAGATTGGATATGAACTGACTGATGTAATTCAATCTCCCCAAGAAACTCATGACATCTTTCTTCATCTTTGGAGGAGGCAAATCCTGAATGTCTTTGATCTTAGAAGGGTCATGCTCTATACCTCTTCAACTGACTATGAATCCCGGCAACTTTCCTATAGGCAGTCCAAAAGCACATTTGCCAGGATTCAACTTTAGGCTATGTCGATATATGAGGTCAAAGAATTTCCCCAAATTAGTCAGGTGATTCGAACTCTCGCGGGACTTGATGATAACATCATCCACGTACACCTCATTTGCTTTGTGAATCATATCATGGAAAAGAGTTGTCATGGCTCTCATATAAGTAACTCCTGCATTTTTCAGGCCAAATGGCATCACTTGATAGTGGTACACACCCTAGGGTATGATAAAAACTGTCATTTCTGTATCTTCTTCATCAACTAGAATTTGGTGATATCTTGCAAAACAATCCACAAATGATTGCATCTTATGCTTGGCACAATTATCAATGTTAATGTGGATGTTCCACAATGGAAAATCACCCTTAGGGCTGGCTTTGTTGAGATCTTTATAATCAACACAAATCCTGATCTTTCCGTCCTTCTTGGGCACTGGAACAATATTGGCCACCCAAGTGGGGTATTGCGTCACTTCTACAACCTTGGATTGTATCTATTTGGTAACCTCTTCCTTGATTTTCAGACTCAAATCCGGCTTAAACTTCTAAGTCTTTTGTTTCACCGGACTAAGTTCTAGGTTGATTGGCAACTTGTGAGAGACAATATCAGTACTCAGACTTGGCATACCCTCACAGGACCAAGCAAACACATCTATGTATTCCTTGAGAAATCTAGTGAGTTCTCCCTTTTGAGCGTCCTTCAAATGGACACTGATCCTGGTGTCCTTGATGCATTCTTCGTCTCCTAGATTCACTGTCTCACTCTTATCTAGATAAGGCTTATCCTGATTCTCAAATTATCTTAATTTCTGGGCATGATATTCGGGTACTATGGTTCTTTCATCGTATTCCTCAAGCTTATTGTCATCCACTTCATTTTGTTCATTCAACTTTTAACATGACATGACATTGGTAGGTTTAAAATCATTTAAACTAAAATCATAAACAAATATAGTTAGATAAGAAGTAACTGAAATAATAAGATGAATAGTAAGTGCAATTTGAAATAAATGGAGGCTTTCATCTGAAAGAAAGTGCAAACTTTGGCCATGACCATGGGTCAATCTACCTTTTGAGATATTACAAGAGAAACTAAAATGAAATCAAAAAGTAGTTAAATAGTAAGGTAAAATATGGGTCATAGGCCTCTGTCGGACTGTCACCTATATTTAAAAATGAGTAATTTTGCAATTCTTTGTCTACTAAGACAAGTAGGGGATCAAAAACGAAGTGGATGCCTCTCTCAACTCATGGTCATTTGGTTCTGTACCTTGGACACCTGAAGTTTGGTCTATTTCATCATCATCAATTGCATCAATTTCTTCAAATAGGTCCCAGATTCGTCCCTTAAGACCATTATCACCTATGCATTCTCGTGTTGGAAATGATTGATACAGGTGCGATAGTGGCCGAGCCAAAGATCGATCATCCTTCTGATTCTCCAACTCCAACTCATCTTCCTCCAAGATAGTGTATCCTATGCTGAATCTTGACTATTTTGTTGGCGATGTGATAGGCTCGGTAATACCCTGCAAGTACATCCCTAGCCCAAGATCGGGTTCAAACCCACTTCTCGACATCACTGTAGCTATCATCTTATAGATAGAAGGCATAGGAGGTCCTGGCATCCAGTCATCTTTGATAGCATTAACTATTTAAACTATGTAGAAATTTGATCCTCTAGTGACATTATCAATGATAGGTGAATACACATTCGAATGGCTTCCCTCACCTTAAATAACTACTTCACGTTCATTCCAAATGAGCTTCATCATTTGATGGAGGGTGGAAGGCACAACTACCACCATATGGATCTAAGGTCTTGCTAACAACATATTATAGTTGGTAGCTATTTCTGTCACACAAATTGTTAGATTCACTGGCCCTATAGTATCTCTTAGGCTATCGTCAAACGCTCTCACATTAACTCGGCTTTGCTGGATTTTCTTCATATCATAGTTCAATTGCTTAAGAGTGGATGGAGGGAAAATATTCAGTCCAGATCCATCATCGATCAAGACAAGATTTAGGATCATATCTCAACACTTGATTGTAACATAAAGTTCCTTATTATGCATTGCTCCCTCGAATGGTAGCTCTTCAGTGCCTAAACTGATGCGATGACCCTGGGTAACTCGGCTTGTAATAGTTGCTAGATTATCACACTCTGTTCCTACAGTCATATAATTTTCCTCTAATGCTCTCATTAATGCCTTTCAATGACATTTAGAATTCATCAGTAGTGCCCATACAAAAATCTAGGCAGGTATCTTCTCCAAGTGTTTCAAGATAGAGTACACCGAGGCCACATTCTTCTCCAAAATTCTTCCGCCTCAGCTTTATTTATTGGCTCTAAGCTTTTCTGCCTGCTCCGTAAATTTATTTCCCTGTATTGACAATCTCAATATCAATTTTTTAAGGAATTCCTTTTGGTGCCATAACTATCACTTTAAAAGGTACCAAAATCTCCATCTTTGGCTTCTCAGTGATACTTAGAGATGTCACACTCTTTTGTAAACTTACAATGCCATCTGGCACTATCTTCTTAGCTTTACACCAATTTTCTTCTCTCTCAATCATGCCAGCAATGTTCCCCCCATGATCAGATAAAGGATTCTTGTTGACATTGGGAGCGACAGTCCAAGGAACTACCATATCGCGATCAATTAAATCCTAGATTTTATGCTTCAGATTTATGCAATCTTTGGTGTCATGTCCAATATTGTTAGAGTGCTAAGCACAAGTTTGATCGCTCCTAAAAAAATGAGAATTAATATTCATAGCTTTTGGAGGGGCGGGCTAGATTAACCCTACACCTGACAATCTTTCAAATAGCTTTGTTCGACTTTTGGCAAGCGGAGTGAACACCCTAGGGGGTTTTTATTTGCATTTAAGTGAGGAGGGTTATAGTTATTTTGTGGAGCAGGAGGCACTCGATGGTAATTGGGATGGTTTCGACCGGGAAGGTGCAGGGGTCTGGAATCTTGGGTATGGTGGTGCTTGATAATTTGCTAGTGGGGATTTGGGATTGGGTAACTGGTAGAGGGAGTATGATTAGTTTGTTAGATGTGGGAGCAACTTGGCAGTGGAGATTGATAGTTCAGGATGATGTTTGCATATTGTGGGGAGTGATATTGGGAAGGAAGGGTTAGGTAGTTTTCGGGTGGAGTGTGATATCCTGGTTGAGCATGAAAGATGGGGAATGAACTTGGGGAAGGTTGAAAATGAATTTGAGGGGTTTGTGGAACTTTTGGGGAGGCTGCTAGGGGTTCTCCTTTTGTCTTTTACGCTGGACACAACTGACACAACTTCTTTCTTTTTCCTCAATATCCCGAACGATCTAGCTGAATTTGATATACGGGTGATCTTGCCTATTTTGAGTGCATCTTTGATATTCTCCCCAATCTTAACTATATCTACAAATTTTTCTCCCACAAGCAGCATCATTCTTTCATAAAACTCTAGCTCCTGGAAGCGCACGAATACTTTGATAATCTCTTTTTCAGACATGGGAGGATGTACTTTGGCGGCATTCTTCCATCATCTATAAGCGTATTCCCGATAACTCTTGGTTGACTTCTTCCTAATCTTCTCCAATGAATAGCGGTCTAGCACGATTTCGATATTATAAACAAAACTTTCGACAAAATCTTTGACCATAGCACTCCAACTGGCCACTTAGTTTGTTTCTTGAGAAGTAAACCATTGTAGGGCCTCCTTTCTTAGACTTTGGCTGAAAAGCCACATCAACAACACTTTGTTTTTCCCGACATCCACCAACTAATCACAATATGTTCTCAGATGGGCCAGACGATTTCCACTTTCGTCGAAAGTGTCGAACTTTGGTATTTTGAACCCTTCTAGAAGGTTCAAATCCGGGTGAATGCATAAATCCTCATAATCCATTCCCTCAAAATTAGGTGCATAGCGAAATTGCTTCATAGCTTTTGCAATTTCTTCACTTATATCCAACTTGGCCATCTCCTCCTTGGACTTCCATTCTTTCTCCTTCTCCTCATAATGGTCAACCTCAGAGTATGTGGCGTGAGGAATTTATGGATTGGTGAGGATTAGGATATGGAAGGGGATTTTAGTTGGCACAATTTAGGTGGTAGGTGGGTCGTATTTGTCCGGGCTTGGCTTTCAGGGGGGGATTATCTAGGGGTGGGTTGCGTGGGCAATTTGAGAGGAACTGCAGGCTTGGGCAATATTTGGGTTTTAGAGAAGGGGTGGTGCTTGGGGTAAAAGATTAGAATGTCCTGCGTCAGGCGTGGTTAAGTGGATGACGGGAGAATCTTGAACAAGGGTAATTGGTGGATTTGTTGAGATAGGGATAGGTTGATGAGATAGATTAGGAGAAGAAAAATGAAATGGAGGCCTCCCGTTGTCTGAACCGGGAAGATTAGCAGTGATGGCCAAATTTGCTAACTCTTGGGTCTTCTTCATTTACATCTTCATGTCAACGATCTGTTGCATCAGCTATGCAATCAGTTTGTTCTATTGTGCGATTATGGGATTTGTCACAGTGATCTCAGTCAGGCTTCCATCATCATTATTGTCTACCATTTTTCCTTTCCACTGGTTTTGGTCAGGGGAGGGATCTTTATGGGCTTTTGATCTAGTGAAATAAGGATGATCGGCTAGCTTTATCAACATAGATAAATTTTAAATTATTATAAGAAAAATTACTCAAAAGCAGGCATGTTAGTTCCCTAAGATTAATAAGTAATGTAAGATAACACACATATATCAATAAGCACACAATTGTTGCTTTATTCAAGAGTATATTGGCCCATGGGTAAACAAGATATGGTAAATAGGTAGGACTTTGCCTATATGATTTTAAGAATACTGGATAAGGAATATCGATTCGTGCCTAGTCAAGTCTTCTTGTATTATTGATGATGCAGGCAGGGGAAAAATAAGCTTTTGGAAAGATAGGGGCCGGGCCTAAAAGGCTACTTACGTATCTCACATGAGAAATGAGGCCCTACATAGTTCGAGAATATAAGGAATAACTTACGTTCAAATAAACTTCATTACACGAACAGATGAAAAATACATGATAGAAATATTGCTAAAAACATAAAATATCTCTACTGAGACTTCTTCTGCTGATTTGTTTATTTCCTTCTTCATACTTGATTTGAATCATTCCTTCGGCCGGATGTCAATCTCAACTCCCTCGGCCTCTTTACTCGGTCCTGGGAGGGCATAATGTGGATTCTCTTACTTCATCTTAGCTTTCTCCTCCAGGGTGGCCTCGAACTCCACCTCCACTTCCATGTTTCGAGCTATTATGTTTCCAAGATATCCTTCCAGAGTAGATGATTATTCTTCGAGTATTTCACTCTCCTTACTCAGGCTTGGTCTTTTATCCTCGATATTTTTCAGTACTTCATCAGTTCCAGCAATTTTATCAACTATCGTCTTGGTAGCCTGATTCACACCTCTATCTTCCAGGATCTCTTGGGTGACCTTGCCTAGCATCCTTATCAATATGCCTCCAGCACTCTTAGCATTTTGGCTTTCTCTATCCTGAATGCGAGTCCAACCTTTCCTGAGATGGAAGAATGAAATTCTAATAGTGGATTAAGGAATTCAGACTTTGCTGAGAAACATAAGACTCAAAGAATCATTTGGTCGCATATTTGATAGTGACTGGGATTTATTCCTAGGTGGCTCTAGAAAACTTTCAAAAGGAGTGGGCTAGAATTTCGCCAAAATAAAACATAATCATACAAATAGTTATAACAAAATATCATAGTAACAGTTATTGTGTGTCCTAAATGCAGGTTGCCCTTTTATGCCAGGGGTACGCCTATCGAATTGAAGGATGTGTATTAATTTAAGGCATTCCATTATGCCCAAAGTACTTCCATTCACAAAAAAAAATGCTTACATGATATATTGAAAAAATACATCAAAAGTGCTTACAAAACATAAAGACACATCCCTAAACTTTAAAAGAGGAAAGCATAGAAATAAAAGCAATCCCACGCAGGGGAAAACAAAAGACTTCAGACTGCTTCGGCTCTCTCGATGACCCTTACCTTTTTAGCTATTTCACTCTCCTGCCACATGAAGTATCTGTCTTCCCACAAATAATCCCTTGCCAACTGAGCCCCCTCTTGGTGACTAGCTTTCCCCATAGTCTGAATTTGTTGCTCTATACGATCATCCAACCTAACTATGCATTGCCTCACTCTATTGACCCCTGCCTAAGCTGCTCTATAACCTTAGGATCCTCCAAGTGTCGATGCTAATGGGCTAAATGATTTTCTTGATACTTCTCTTGGAGTCGATGAAGTAACACTTGACTTTTGAATTCGACATCCTTGATGTAACAGGGCATATTTGGGCCAAGCTTGATTGTTCCAACAAGATTTTTCTTCAACCAATCCTTATACGCACCACTACACTCAGCATTAAACCTGTTGAGAAAAATATCTCCCACCATACGCCGAGTTTTTCATTCTTGAATCATCATCCTAGCGAAGCATAACTAACTTTCTTTATGGTCTGTCGCAAATTTCCTCATATCCCATTTCTGAGGAACGACTTGATTACAACCTAATTGCTTAACAACTCGACCTAGATCATATGGTCAGGTGCCCTAAGTCCATCAAGTAGCAAGAAAGGAAGTTCCTTACTCCAAATTCCGGTGTCACTCATAACAACATCATCAATGGACCACTATACATCTTCTTCTTGCAATCTACTCAATATTGGCATCCAAAATTATTGTCCATTCCCTGCTTTGAAGTGATTGAAGTGTAACCACCAATTGTGAGAAGCAAATTGATCATTTTGACATTTTGGATTCGGTTCAGTGAGGTTACGGGCTTTGAGTAAGTGTTTCATCATCCACCATTTAAGTATCAGGTTGCAACCTCGAAAAAATTGGTTCCTATTTTGGCATTTATCCAAACCTCTGTAAATATCAGTGAGGATCATAGGTGCTAAGGTGTAATACTTGGTCGACATTCCGTACTTAACTCCATTAAAGATGGCATGAGTAACCATTATCATGCTCGGATGAATAGCGTGCCCAAAATTTTGGGGAAACACTATGGTCCCCAATAAGCATATCGCAAAACCAAATGACCGCTTCTCTTCCCAAGCCTATTCGGAAGTAAATTCGCCTTTAAACTTTTCGTAGCCACTAGCGCTCTGAATCGGTAGTACAACTTTTGGAGTGGGATGTTCGGTCCTTTGAGCCAACTTATCTATTCGACATCGACTGATGAGAGTGCTTCCTTAATCTCCTTTAGACCCCACTCCTTGGGAATTAGAACGTTGTCATCCAGGTTTGACTTTCTCTTGTGGCACATGCCTACACTTTCGTAACTCGCCAACAATTCCTCTTCTCCAAAATGGAAAACCATACAATCGCTATCCCAAAACTTGATCATTGCACCAATTAGATCTGGCCAAGCCTCCATTTCCATTAGAGAGGGTAGATAGCCTATGTGCTTTTAAACTTCTCTTTTGTCGCACTCATTCATTTTTGCCCACAACACTTTGAGAAAGGGATGAGGTTTAGTCACCATTCTAGTCTTTAAGGGTTCATACACCTGAGCCATCCTACAAGAAAAACAAATAGATTAACTTCCCCCCCTCGCCCAAGTGATAATGAGTGGTTTAAATTATTACACATCCATCAACCAAAACACATAAGTATGATCATCTTATTAGCCGTGGGCCAAATAGATTCAGGGTGGCTACTAATGGGCCCAATACCCCTTGGGTATTAGGTCGGTCTAGGAAAATGATCCTAAAAAGGGTTTTGGGTTCCGCTCTATCCTAGGTGTCTAAGAGTGGGTTTCGAATGGACTTGGAACCAGGTGGACAACCTGAGATGGAAATCATGATAACTATTGGACGTATTACGAACCAATAAATTGTAACTTATTTCGAAAAGGGTTAGTATTTGGAAATCTGCCTGTGGGCTTGCAAAACCATCCTCCCAAATACAAAGATATAATAGAAAGTGTTATGACATGCAAATGACAGTTAATATAAAAATTTAAATGAATAAAACAAATAAGGAAACAAAGGCAATTATTACAACCCGAATAAATAGTTAGTCAAACAAATCTTAATCTAATGGTTAGAACCCAATTATATCCCCAGCAGAGTTGCCATTTCTGTTAATGACTTTAACTTCCAAAATCCTATTTAATACTTAATTAATTTAAGTAATAAACCAAATTCCCGAAGCATAAAGAGTCACCATCTAATTTTAAGGATAATTAGGAAACGAATAAACATTTAAAAAGACTTAACTAAAAAATATTTTAAAAAAACTAAAGGAAGGATTCAAGTTCAGTTTCCACTTTGAGAAGAAATTAATCGCACAAAATGGTCGCTAACTTGCGGTTGATCGACGATTGGGAAGTTGACTAACTTTTAATGATGTGACTGACTTTTAAAAAAAAGTTATCTCGTCTGAAAAAATTGACTAATTTTGAAAGAATTGACTAAATTTGAAAGAATTGATTAAATTTGAAAGAATTTGACTAAATTTGAAAGAATTGACTAAATTTGAAAGAATATTGACTAATTTTGGAAAAATTGACTAAGTTTGAAATTAATTAACACTTCAAACCCCAAAAAATAAATTGTACGAATAATTTCAACACCCAAAAAATCATAAATAATGAAAATTAACATAAATGGAGGTAATATTGGGGAAACAATTAGATTAGTAATGATCAAATAATACAAAAATGTTAGAGTTAGTATCACATATCACAAATAACATATAAATATACAAGGAAAGAGAGAGAGTAAATAAAAGATTGGGCTTAGCAGGCCCAATTTTCCACCTGCCCTAGTTTCTATATTTTTGGGCCTGCCTAGGCCATTTAAATCTACCCCAACTGCTGCTGCCTGTGGGCTTTAGCCCATATTTTCGGTGATATACATTTAGTGTATATTTGCTGCATATCAGTGTATATCACTGACTTCCTGTTTTTTCTGCATAACAGCCCTTCGGAATTTGTAAATTTGACTCCCCCCTCCCCCATATCCAAAAAATGACGCAAACTCAAGAAAATGCAGGGATAAAGTCCCAATGGACTCGGATGGAAATTTGTATGCACCAAAATAAGAAACACGTAAGCATCTCCTCACTTGAAGCCGAATAATGAATACGACGCAAGATTCTAACAATATCAACTAGCACAAACCAACATATGAATTTGACATGGTAACCGTAAGATTAAGTCAAGCCAACAGTGAGAATATAAACCCATTTAAGGGTACGAGTAGGAAGGATTAAGCACACGATTAGTCTAATAGTCATATTTTTCCTTTTTACATCAACCCTTGAGGCATATTAATAGCAGCAAGCATATTTTTAGAGAAGCTATACCGGTTAAATCTCGGGAAAGAGCTATTGTATGATATCTCAGGTGACAACTAGCTAAGATTTATAATTCTTCAAGTTTTCAATATGATAAGTCCACATTCAAATAGTAAACGGAATATAAACTTACTATGTAGATATCTAAACAAACAAAGTTTCATGAAACAAAGTCATATCTCCAATTATAGCAACCATACATGAAAATCTAAAAGTAAACATCGACGATTGGCCAAATTGAGCTAATACATTCACCTACTAGACATTCACTAGAAAATGAAGAGAAAATCTTGAGCAAATTGAATCTAAAGCAACACATAAGCAAGTATTCAAATATCAATAAGATTTACACGTTCACAAGTGAACCAAGACTACGCCAACACGATACCAATACAGTTCCTAGCAACCTCGATTGGTCAAGTCGGCCAGTAAGTCATCATTAGCTACATTGAAAACTGAAATTGGGAGAAATTAGCCCTGTTGTGGCCATTACAGGAATAAATCAGACAACTACTCCACCAAGTAAGCCATTTTTATCCTTTTAAAGTGTGGGCAAGAAACTAGACTTCAAAAACAAAGGCAGATAGGAAAGCGAAAATGGGTTAAGATTGCCATAACTTTGAGCTATGTAGTAATACCAATCCAACAGCATCAAATACATGACAAAAACAGAACAGACATAAAGAAACAATGCTTTTCTTTTATAGTGATCCCTTGACATATTATGAACATAATATAAAAAACACTCAAGCTAGAGAACTTGACTTTTAGTTCACATAAGTGAAGGCAGTATTCCATGGGAAGGTAGATGCAGACAAACTTGAACAAGTTAAGGTTTAGCAGAAAGCACATGCAGTCATGTTAGTAGCATGTAAATAAATTAATGATATTCCCAAATGGATTGATAGTATTAGGGAATGTCTTGTATGATATGAAGATGAAATATGGCTAAGTATAGGTATTTTTATGCATAGGAAGGTTTAAGCCCAAGACCCCAAAGGTTTGGATCGAAATGACATAATAGGAAACAAAACACATAGGTCCGCATTGCGGTACCACAGTGCACCCCCAATATTTTGCTCAATCTTGGGAAAACTGAATTTTTCTGTGCTTGCTTAAGAATTTGGGTTAGCCCCATTTCCCATCAATTTTGTACCACGAACAAGAATATGAAGTCATATTTTCGATATCACGCACGAATTTTGAGATATATGAAAATTATGACTATGGGCACTTTTGAGGTATAACACTTTTTGGGGTCCTTTCAGAGGATTCAAGCTCTGAGTTTTGATTCGGCAACGGATTATAGACAAAGTCATCTGCAGTGCCCCGATCATCACCATCTCCACAAGATGTTATTACCAGCTGGTAGTGCGTCGAGGGCATGCGAGAGACATAGGTGGAGGGCCAACAACAAATAGAGTGGGGCAAGCCAACCTGCTCCATTTATGAGGAGACTCGAGTCATCCTAGATAGACTTGATAGTGTCCCAAACATCCAGGACGTGATGATTAGATATCGGCTCTAGTGACTGACAAACACACTCGAGCGGTACTCCTCGACCATGGTGAGGGATTTCTATGCATCCTATGCAGCCAATATTCACAATACTCTTCCTAAGGGGAAGAAGCCTCTCGCTCAGCTCAGACTAACTGAGATAAGCGTGAGGCATCAGCGAGTGGTTATTTCAGAGACTACCATCTGTCGCATGCTATTTATGCTACATTTACCTGCCCCCAGATCCACTGTTGAGTTTGACCATAGAGTGGGGTAGATGAGGGACATGTTGGGGATGAGAGATCCATAGCAGAGAACTAGCTTGATGATATAGGTGGCTAGTTATATTGTTGAGCAAGGTTTAGAACCTGCATGGGTCACCACACACTCGAGTCTATTATCAAGACTTCGCTCAATTTCCCTACCATGTTTTGGTGGATGGTTGTTCGATCACGTATCTGGCCAACTCTTATTGATAATACTTTCACATCTGAGCATGCAGTACTAGTTTCTAGCATCTTGGCTGGCATGATATTTATTGGCCCCACCTCATTGCCCAATAAATTCACAAGGCCACTCTGAAAAGGTCCACCTCCATCCCTTTTCCTTGCTTGATATACAGGCACTGTCTAGAGTCAAGGTTGGAGAGCACACAACAGTTGGACTCATTGATCGAGGCCCAACATACCTTGGATGCTAGCTTGATCAAGGCTAAGGAGATCTGATGGCACTCCGGTGAGCATAGCACTAGCCTGCTTCTATGCTAGAGATGTTTTCCCAAGCATCACCACCTTAGATTCCATACACTACCACTACCACTGTTGTTGCTACTTATGATAGACCTCTACAACATGAGGTAGATGAGGAGAAGGGGCCCACTACTTCTATTTCTTCCCCATAGTCCACGTCATCATAAGCTACTTATTTCTATATAGGCCATGGCCTAGAGGTTATCCCATGCTAAGCACAGTTAACTCAGCTTGTTCGTCAGATAAGGCCCTAGGTCTACTAAACAATTTTAGATATGGAGGGCCGCATGCAGGCATTCACGGTCACTACTAAGGACCATATCCATTGTGGATGCCTACACTGATGCATTCAAGGAGAGGGTAAAGCAGAGGCTATGCACTACCCAGCCAATAGACTTGTCGGCTATCCAGACGGAGATCCAGCAACACTGGTGACACTACCAGAGACCATACTCCTAGTGTGGTGGTAGATCTTTTTGGTCCTAATGAGCCTATCCATTCATCCCATGGTAAGATACCCCACCCACATAATGATCTAGATGTTGTACGCTTACGTGGGGGCTTACAATGGAGGAGGAGCTTGAGCTTGTCTTGAGAGAGTCGAGACAGGAGGAAGAGAGATGACAGTCTCGAAAGTGTGAGAGTTTGAGGGGTGCTGGCCCCTCTGAATTGAGTGCTACTATAGAGGAGACTATCACGTAGGATAAGGATGGTTAGATTTAGCCATACACCAGTACTTAGGCGCCCAAGTATGCTTTTTAACCCCTAACATTAGGGATAATACACATCTTTCTTGATGGGGTATGAGTAGTTATGGGCCTTAGTGAAGTCTGAGTAGCTTGGGTTCATAACTAACCAATTTTTGATCCTGTGGTTTTCTTGCTTATGTTCTTTTTCCCCATGTATGTTTACTTTCTGTTGAACCGACATATTTAAGATGTTTAGGTATTATTTGTAGCATATAGTAATAATACTTGTGGTATATAACATGTTTTTATCTTTTTTTGGGAAAACGATACCCACCAAAAATTTTGATTAGCTAGTTAGATAGCAATCATGCAAGTCTAGGTGTGTTGACAATGCTTGTTCTAACAGCTAGGAGACATTGAGATAAGAAGCATGATCTGAGCATCCTTATTATATAATGTAGTCAGTGCCATATGAGTGTGACCCTTAAATTACTAAATTCATGAGTTATGTGCTAATTCAGGACTTGCTCTATTACTCTAAGTTAGATAGTAGATTAATTGGATTAGGAAAGGATCTTAGGCCATTGTTCTTAAAAGCCCACTCAGCCTATGACCAACCAAAATTGCAGTATACCCCTTGTTCCTAATGATTAAGCCTAACATGTACCTATTCTTTGTCAAAACTTAATTGACATAGCCTTATTAGTTGTAAAATCCTGAAATTGGCCCTGGTCCTTCTTTGATCATATGTACCTTGACTGAGGAAAAAAACCTAAGTTGAGGGTAGGTACCAAAAGTGGCCCTAGTTCTGAGGATAGACATTGTGCACCTTAACTTATGCCAAATGCCTTATTTGAG
Source organism: Solanum ossicruentum (assembly GCA_025774065.1). Classification (NCBI taxonomy): domain Eukaryota; kingdom Viridiplantae; phylum Streptophyta; class Magnoliopsida; order Solanales; family Solanaceae; genus Solanum; species Solanum ossicruentum. The sequence goes on along the minus strand of JAOTQR010118584.1, from coordinate 2,099 downwards.
GGTGATAGCTGTAAAGGTGAAAAACAAAAATAAAAGGGAAGTTAGTGATACAATTAAAAGGAACAAACCTCAAAAGGTGAAAATATTTGAGGGTCACCTTGACTAGTCTATGCTGGTTTGCTAGATGGCTATCTGAGTTTGTTCTGAAATGGCGATATAGGCATCCAAGTTTGAGGTTGATGTGATGTATGCCATCAGATTGAGGTTTGTGTGTTACTATATTTCTATTATAGATTAAGTTCGTTGCTTAAGGATAAGAAATAATTTTAACTTGACGGTGTTGATATGCTATCAAAATACAACACTTTTGATGCTTAAAACTTGGAATTTTGTGTGTTATCAACGTGATGTTACTTAGTTTTATAGGTTTTCATGTTATGTTTGCAGGATTCCAGGATTGGACTTGATTTTGCGAAAAAATACATAAGTTGCTGATTTTTGATGCAGTACGAGACCTTTTACGGAGCGTAGAACACTCTACAGGTCATGAAGGAGGTTTTTTCGACAAATCCAGTATGGGGATGATTTTTTATAGTTTATTCTATGAACATGCAAATAGGTCATGGAATGATTTATCAGTCATAGAACATGATTTGTGCCCTGAGGATCGGAAATTGGGACTTTTTGAAGATTCATCAGAAGAAACTCCCTACGGGTCATAAACCACTTTATGGGTCGTAGAGGGGGTGTCACATAATTGAAGTCCAATTTTGCAGCATCTCTGTAAGAGACCTCAATTAGGGGCTGTGGAATGCAATACAGCTTGTAAACCTGTTCATAAGGTGTGTCGACCAAGCCATCCTATTATGTTAATACTTGTATTTTAAATATTATAAATAGGTATTTTAGGTTATTTTTAGTTGCAAAGTACTAAGAGAACTTAGTAATTAGTAACACCCTACATTTTACATGTACTAATGCTATGTAAATGAATCATGTTATGGTTTGGTCAAATTAGCAACAATTCTTGAAAGTGCTTGAATCTCGTGTTAATGGGCGATATGTGAGTCTAAATGCCTATGAGGGTCGAGGATATATATGCGTTGGTGTTAAATTGAGGATATATTATCCCTTAACTAAGTAAACGAATTGAGGTTATTATATGACTTAATAAGCTAGTAGGTGAGACACCTACTTTCTTAGCTTAAAGTTGATAGCTAAACGGAGACGAGGCTCAACACCGAATTGGTTCAAGTTCGATTATGAATAAATTGCTTGTTAAGGTTGTAAATTTGGGCCACGTTTTAGTATCGTAAATGGACCTTATTTTTAGTCCATGAAGAGTTTAAAAATGTCCAAAGTACTCTACAAACAACTTGGCCATTTTGACCCAAAACCAAGTAGGAAGAAAGCTGGAAATTGGTAGCTTAGGTCTATCATATTTGAGACCCAATTGAGCCCAATTTTGGAGGATAAGATGCTGCTATAATGGACCATTGATAAGTGTCATTATCAAGTCAAAAGTGGAAGACAAAGTTGGCAAATTTGATCTTTAAAAACAGGCTAAGTGCAGCACTAAACCATTCCACTAGGAAATAAAGTTTCAGCTTTCTTAAAGTCATTTGTCCTCTGTATAATTGACTTCATCAAGCTGCAAACTTATTGTCTAAGGCTTTTAAAGGGAATACAAAATATATAAGACAAAGGTAAGTAATTATAGTTATGTATTTAGTATGATTTCTTCATGAAAAACAAGAAGTATATGATAATATGTGAATTTGGAAATCTGCTGGAAATTTTGATAGCTTGTGTCTTGAAAGTTGCTGCACACTTGCCTTTATTTTGGTGACTTCTATATGGTTTTTGGACTTTATTATAAAGAGAATTTGATGTTCTTAACATGGTTGAAGTTATAGATATTGTTAGTATGGTTTCTTCATGTAAAACAAGAAGTATATTCTATTATGTTAAGCTGGAAATTCTGGACAGCATGTGTCCTATGTATTGTTGTGAACGTTTCATGATGTTCAAGTGGATTTTATTCTAATTGTTTTGAGGAAATATGAAGTAAGACTTATATTTTAACAATATATAGGTTGTTAGTCATGTAATTAAGCTGCTTCACCACTTTTACAGTCCACAAAGATGAGTTGTTGTAC